>CAEFZY010001611.1:0-29449 GCA_903066815.1 Brachyrhaphis roseni
CCATTAATTAACTGCATTTTCCAGGAAAGCCATATCTGCCTGATTACTGGCCCAACCAATCAAGAAATTGCATGAAGTAGGAAGTGGCTCAGGAGGCAGGGGTTCATGTTGTAATTGGTGGGTTGCCAGTTTGAACCCCTGTTCCGTCTGTCTCAGTCACTTTCCTGTTGTATCTTTGGTCAGAGGTGGTGCCGATTAAGTGGCACCACCTTAATCGGCACCCCAGTGGCAGTCTGATAGACAGTCTGATAGACTGCCACTAGGGCAGTCTGTCAGACTGCCCCAGTGGATACAATGTAGTTTACCACTATTAGTGCCACTAAACAAGCCAGTGACTCATTGTAAAGTGCTTTGGAGTTCTCTGACTTTATACAATTATATACAAGTGCAACCCCTTTACCATTACCATGAAAATAATTGCATAATCATCCTCCAATGACAAGGTTTCCAATAAGTGCCAGGCCTCATCACTCGAAGAAATGAATCCAGAAACTCTAAAGCTGTACTCTGATGTGTGCCAGACAAAATCTGTGTTTATTAATAAAAACAAAAATGTAATGTTTCTATTTTGTAAAATATTCTCTACAGCTATTTAAGACTCATGGATGGGTCAGCCAATTATAAGACTTAAGACACAATTCCTTTTTCATATAATGATTACATTTGTTTGGATTGCTTTTCCCCTAATTCAATGAAGTCATCATTGAAAAATAATCTTGAGAGATCTGTAATGGGGCAAATACATTTTCACAGCCCTGTGTAATTGCTTTGCATTGTGAGTGTTTTATTTTTTTGCTCCTAGAACCTAAGATGGCTCGACTCGAACCGTTTTGTGTGGACAGATGGTCTTCTGACTCTCTTTGTTTTCCAGAGAACAGGTAATTAATTCAAAGATAAAACAGACACAAACACAGTTACTCTTGATTTTCCTTACAGCTTGTGTCTGTTAACAGCGGCTGTGTTGTACTACTACTTATACAAGCGCACAGCGGAGCACATGGGGGACCCAAGGCTGTATGAGGACTCTATGTGGCTGCGTGATCAATTTGCCAGAGCTCGTCAGTGACAATGGGACAGTGTTGAGAGAAACAATAAAGGCTCCTTGTGGAAACTGCCATCTGACAAGACTGGGCATGCTCACCAGTGACTGATATCTGAATCCTTAAATTTTATGCTTGTAATGTGTTGGACTCTAAGAGAATTGCCATTAAGCACAGATTGAACTCATGCTCTGTTAGTGAATAACTCAAAGTTTTACAGTTTGTTTTAGCTGGATCCTCAAAGTGAGGCAGACAGGCAGTTAAATGGTTTACACTGGCAGGCAAGCCAAGGATGGCACATGTAGTATAGTATTAATCAGGATTGAGCCTGTTAATCTTTGTGGCCTTTTAAAAACAATCTACTGCAAACGAAAGAATGAAAAATGTTTGGCCTGCCTTCATTTCATTTTATCTTTTGTACCCATCGACTCTTAAGGTGTAAACCTTGTCCATTTGGTAGAATTTTATTATTTCCCTCAAAGAAAGAAATCAGATTTTTTTTTTTTTGCCTTAATGTTAGCCTGTGCTGTTTACATTGTAAAAGTGAGTTAAACAAGCCAATTTCTGTTTGAACTCTGTTGGGTTTTTAGTTGGAATCTTCATATTGTGTTCAATGTTTTTTTTATTAAATAATCCTCGTCTAATTACGGTGTAATCCTTCATTAGTAGGCTAGTCAGTATTATCCAGGAGACAAGGTGAAGCAGGGTGCCCTATTTTTAACCCAAAGATTAATCGGGGATTGAGGCTTTAAGGTGCCACTAGTAAAACACACCACAAATAGCCTTTAATGTGTCAAAATAACTTACTATTCTCAACCTGGTTAAAGCTGCGAGGCTCTTCGAGACAGGTAGTAACGTTTGTCCAAAACAATTAACACTGTTTTGCAAACGTAGTTATCCCACTATGTCCAGTTCATATCACAAAATTAATTTCTTTATACAATTGCCCAAAAGAAAATTGAGTTTAATTTAAAACAGGTAAAAAATTAAACATGGCTAAAAATAAAAATCTGAAGATTGCTGTGCATTTGCATTCAGTAGAAACAATTTAATACTTAATAGATCCTTCCACTGCAATAAGGATTATTGTCTTTAGAGGAATATCAGTGATGTTTATCTAAAAAAAGTACATTTTTACCTCTTCTTTGCAAAGTAGCTGAAACTTAAGTGAGATTAAAGCCTCCATGATGGCAAAATTATTAGCACTGTTGCCTTACAGCAAGAATGTCTTGAGTTGGAATTCCTGCCAGGACTTTTCTGCATGGTTTGCATCTTGTAGAAAGACTCTGGCATTAGGAGCGAATGACTGAAGGCCATCTTGACAGATTTTTAAACCTGAACTCTGAATTGCTTTTTGACTATTTATCTTTGCGGCAGTCTATTTCAATTAAATTACAGATTTAACAGAGCGTGTGTTATTATTGTGCAACATGACACTACTTTAATCCTAACCTGTCTATATTGTATTATTAAAATATTAATAGAAGAATCACACACATGAGACTTAAAGAACGACATCTTAATTTGTACAAATCCCCTTTACTTGTGAAATGAAATCCAGAGTCCATGTGATTCAACTAATATCATCAGTGCCATCAAATTAAAAGCCAGAATCTTATAAGTGTTGTGATGGATGTTCTTTGTCCCGTTGGAATGTGTGATGTTCTTTTGACTTAGCCACCTAAAACAGCAGAAAACAAATACAATTCAGTTAAAAGTGCTTAATAAACATGAACCTCTATTAACAATGTAAAAGACAAGATGTTACATGTACCTTCATACGTAGATGCCAACCCACAGCAGTAAGAAAAGCACACCAAAGCCCATAAAAAGTGAAGCCACCAGTGAGATAAGCAGCTCCTTGTAGACGTCCCTTGTGTATTTTGTTGATGTTACTTCATAACTGATGAAAAGTTCAGGTAAACTCAGACAGAAGCACAAAGCTAAAAAATACAAATCCTCTCAGTCTAATATACATGAAATGGGCTGGTGAAAGCATTAAAATATCAAACCCAACAATTGGACTTTTTATTTTAATTTTACTATTTGTATTTCCTCAGTTTGTTTTAAATGTCCATAATTATTTTTTTACTGCCACAATATGTCATAATTCCACTTCATCATTATAAGGTCAACATAATTCATCACAACATATGAATTTTTAATGACATTGAACCTGTTGTACTTCCAATTGGTTTTTGTGTTTTTTTGTTTATTTTTTTTTGACACAAGCTAACAGTTCATAGGAATGTGCAATTATTGTACAGCATAGTCTATTTTTTGTGTGTATCCTGACTTTTTTTTTTTTTGTCAATGTCCACTCTACATCCCCCAGCTGTGAGTTTGATTTCAAACATTCATATATCAAAAGTCCAGTGAATTGATATGCCATCATATATTTTTGTGTTGTACAAATTGTGTTGTCTATAACTCTGAAAGACTAAAACTCTGCTATTTTCCAATCAATAAAGGAGATATTTCAAATTACATTATTATTCTTTGACACATAAGTTACAAGTTATAGAAAATTTAAGTTGCCATATACGGCGCAATATAATCCTGAACCAGAAGCATCCATAGGAGACAATGCGCATTTAATACGCTCATGTCCTTTATGCTGTGTACAACGGACAGTATAAGGTACTGTAGCAGAACCAGCGGAAGGATACACGAAGAACCAGGCTGTGAAGAACATTCCGATGGCCAGCAGAACCACAGTGAGGTGGGGGAACACCGCTGGGTTCACCGGGCTGGTGTACCTGCTCATGGCCTCTAGTTCCTGCAGCCACAGCAAACAGGAAGCCCACACACAAGCAGCTTAAAAATACTGAAATTTATCAAAGTAACGCAACATAAAATCAATTCCCGGCTTTGGTAAGTGATACAAACAATCTGAAGACATTTAATGACTTGCTCAGCAACGTTTGCATGCTTGCTAGCTGCTCCATTCAGAAAATGTATTGATTTATCGGGGAACTAGAATACAACGTGTAAAGATGAAGCTAGCAAAATATATCAAGGTTGCATGTATAAAAGTATAATATGATATACATTGTGTAATAAATATCGTAATTCATTACCATTTTGTGACGAAGCGAGATTCCCGTAGCTACTGTTCGAGATGAAAAGGCCACGTACTGGTTACTTCTTCCTGGTTTTTTCTGGACGTATGGGTGACGTCATTGCGTCATATTACTTTTTCCCCTCATGTAAGCCTTTCAGGAAAATTTGCCTTTCGCATCTCTCAGTGCTTTAAACATTTTATTCGTTATTTGCTCTGTAAGTTTTTACCTAGTGATCTACAATGAAATAGTCATCAATGAGTCTTTTATTATGTGTGTTCTGCCTGAGAGACAAAGTTCAGGGCATACCGTACTATTTTCTTTCTAGAAATTTTAAATGACTGACTGCCATCCAGTGGACAGGATGAAAAGTGATCTAAGAAAAAGGAGACACATTCAGACAGTGCAATAATCAATTTATTTGCTGCATGCAATCATAGTATTACAGCGTATTTTTGACCCCAAAAAAGCTTTAATAATAAAATGTTTAAAAGTAGTGATATTATTCCAGGCAATAAACTTCATCCGTAAGCTATTCTTCTTTTTCAAAGAAATCTAAAATTGCAAATGTGTGCTCATCTTACGCTAAGTTAATATATTATT
Source organism: Brachyrhaphis roseni (assembly GCA_903066815.1). NCBI lineage: Eukaryota > Metazoa > Chordata > Actinopteri > Cyprinodontiformes > Poeciliidae > Brachyrhaphis > Brachyrhaphis roseni. Next base: position 4,706 of record CAEFZY010001611.1, read on the forward strand.
GATAACAAAAAACCTGAAAAAAATAAAGCACATCAGATAAAAAGGAGACACAAAATGATGCAACAGAATAATATGGAATGCAGTTCTACCTTGGGAATCTGACATCAGCTTCATGCATTGGATGAATCAAAAGCTGTTCATATATATATATTTATATACAGTGACAAAAGTGCTACAGTGGTTTAAGCTAACTGGTGCTTTTTAAATAGCCAAGATAGTATCCTCTACCCACATGAGTACAGTGAAAGAATGACACAGTCTACATTATAAATGCTATAATCTCTGTTTGATGGCTGTTCTTTCCGTTCTTTGCTAGTTATCTTTGAGTTACTTTTTTTGTTGTTTTTCTGATTATAGATGTTTTAAACACATAACACATGACAGTTTTTAATCAACACATTATGTCAGAAAAATTTCAGAAAATTATTAGAAATAAAAAAGAAAATTAAAATTAAAAAAACATATAATACAGATGTAATAAAAACGCTATCACTGCATAGTCTTAGTTTGTTAAAGCATGGGGAAAATGTTTAATAGTGATCCAACAAAATACACAGAAGAGTAAAACCAGTGCAAAATTTTCAAATTTATCATTGCCCTTTCAAACACTCAGTTCCATGATCCAAAAGGTAAAATACACCAGAAGACATCTACCCTCAAAGCCATAATGTAGTACTTAGAGAAATGATTGGACATGCACCTGAAATTGCACCTGAAACTTGCAATTATACCAATTATGCCTCACCAGCATTGTCCAGTTAAAAAGTACAGTGTAAGCTATTCCAGTGTTGGTGGAAATATTGTCAGTAAAAGACTTTTTTTCCTCTGCCGCATCCTAAAAGCAACAGTGTATCATCATGTTTGTTTCCAGTGATTTGTTCTGGTTTCCAGTTTTATTCTACACAATTATCTTCCAGTGATTTTTTGCAGAAGACTTGGCTCAGGGGTCTCATCTCATATTTCCACTCCATCTTTCCATAAGGAGCAACTTCAGTGTAGCCAAATGCATAAACATTTTATAATGAGTCATTCAGTGTTATAACTCCATACAGTGTTTAATTAAATTTTTTCATAATGATGAAGTGGACAGTGTAGACACCAGTAGCAGCCTCAACATGAAGCTCCACTGTGGAGACTAAGGATTTACCAGTGTTCTCTAACTGAGGTATATTCAGTACCAAAGGCATATATATTTTTGGCTTATGCTATAGCTGGAAGACATTTTGATCAAATGTAAAGATAACCATATATTTTTGGATATTGCTTGGATCATGAATGTTACAGTATTTAGTGTGTCATATTGCAGCCTCCATAATTACTGGCAGCCCTGCTAAAAATATGTGTAAAAATATAGAAATCTTTCTTGCAGTTCTGTAATCTCACACAATTCTTAAAAAAACATTTTAAAACATTTACTCAGTTCCAAAAATAATGTGTTAAGAAATAATACCTTTTAATGAAATCAACAATGGAGACTGCATTAAGTCTGCTATATTTAATTAACTAAAATTGAACTCTACTTGGCGAGCTAATCAGAAGGTTTAGGAACTATAACTTTAAGAAATTACTTTTTGTTTTCAGCATGACATCACAAGGAGCCCCATTGCTCCTAGTCACTCCATAAAATACAAAAAACAAGAGAACATCTCTCCCCTGTATTGATCATCTATTTATAGAGAAATAATAATAAACAAATTAAAACAACTTAAGCTGCAATCAAAAAGGCTAAATGAGAATACATTATCTTGCTAGAAGCAAGATGGTAAAGGGTGTAAAGTATATCCAAAATAAAATCTCCGTAGCAACAAAAAATCAGTAACACATGATAAATATTTGTAAAGCCACATAATGCCCACTGTTTAGTGTGACAACAGATCTACACTGCTGTTGTTTGCCTGGTCATCTTCCAAAGGCCTTGTTCGAGTGCACATCAACATAAACTGTCCAAATTTCCAGAATGTTTTGAGTAAAATCCGGTGGCTCCTGTGAAAACTGATAATGGATCATCATTGGTACTTTCAGTAGTTTAATGATCCAAAACAGCACCTGAATGCAATTAAAAAGATGTGGGATGAATTTAAGAGAACAGATCAAAATGTGATGTAGAAGTTTAGACTAAGTAAAAATATGATGCAAAGAGTAACGCTTAAAGGTCCCTCTGTCTGTAAAAGGTTCACACATTGCCTTGAATCAGCAATCACAGCTGAAGATATTTTCCGGATTTTTACACATTTTGAACAAAGGGTGCCAACAACAATGGAGGGTGCTGTATTCCAGTAATCACAGGAATCAGGAATCACTTACTAAAAATTAATTTGGTACAGATTGCAGTTGGGATAGTGGTAAATTTTGTTGGTCATGAAAATCTTTAAAATTATATACAGTAAGAAGGAAAGATCATTCTATCATACACAGTCTGCATCCAGAACCACAAACAGGAAATACACGATGAAGTGTGAAGAAACAGGCACACATCAACTTCCTCTTCACACACAGCTGCTTTGAATGAGAAAATGGTAGTCAGAGTGCAATGGGATTTTTTCTTCTGTGGCACAACTCACTTCTCCCTGCCAACAAAAAAATGAACAAATATGTTAAAATCAACACAATCATAGAAAATCAAAATTATTCCACAAGATTTAGAAAATTGAGGGAGTCAGATGACAATATTAGCATCTGAGGAAGTCCCTTATTTTTCTAGGCCAGGTATACTCACAGAGTGAGAGACACGGAAGTGATAGGTGACATCTTGGAAAGACAAAACGGGTACTGACCAGAGGTGATGAGTCCCCTTAGAAACAAGCAGAGATATTATCCGTGACCCAAATGAGTAATGTATGCTGTGAAAATATAAATAACTTATATAAGCGATACTGATCATTTTTGGTCAGATATACCTTTGTAGATGTACTCTGTCCACTGTAGAGCTCTGACTCTGTGTGGTTGGGACATAAACGTCCTTTGGTGGCTCCACATTGTTTCACCCACACACTATTTCTTGACCTAAAAAAAAATTTATTTCACTATCTTCATTACCAATTACAGTGTCCTGTAATATATTATAGTATCTACAGGCCTTTAAATAAGAACATTACTACAGCATGCATTCCCACTATATCTTCTAGTCAAAGAGAAAAAGACAACAAAAAAAGGTTAATGATGGTAAACAAAATCAAAATCACGTTAATAAAATCAACAAAAAGAGAACAAAAAAATAAATAAAAGTACATTTTGTTCAACTAAAATGTGAAAGAGCAGTGGGGCAAAATGGCCAGTACTAAACTTAACATTACCAGAAAAATTGTTCAGCTCAATATGGACTTAGTAATGTATCTGGTTTTGTTTTACTTGTTGCAGCAGACACCTCTGAAATCAGGTTTTTAATGAGCTGAAAACACCATGATAAAATAACATTTTGTAAGTTATCATAATAGCATAACAAGCTTTACACTTTTTATCACTTGAGAAATGCCTGTCCTAGAAGCCTTTACATATATATGAGTTTGTTGATGTCTTTGTTAGTCATTAGTAACTCAAAAAAAACGGAAGTCGGAAATTTTACTGTTACAATTATATTTGGAAGATATAACAAATGACAAAAATAAGTGCAAAATCTTATTTAAGAGATTATATTTTAATGTAATAGAAAATAAGGCAAGGAAAAAATATCTGGAAACACAAAATAATGAGATCCATGACATTTTAAGACCTAATAGAAACCCTGCAACTATGATTAAACACAATCACATCATTTGTGTTATAGTTCACCCATTCTATACTTACATCATGTGTAGTGTAATTTGTGGTATGGAATGATTTTTTTGTCCCCTAAGTGATAGAGTATAGCTGCGGAGGGACACAAAACATGCATTAATAAGAAATATTGAAAGTCATAGCAAAAATATCTATACAGTATATGTCCACCAATAACCAAGAATTATTATCCTTCTAATTTCAGACCTGCAGCTTTCCGCTGACTCACAACTTTGTGAGTTGATTTCTTGGTTTGTCTCCACAATGTGAACACTTTTTAGAGATGGAGCTGTCGCTGTTCCTGTGATGGAAAAACAAAATGTATCATGTTCTCTAAGCCAGACTTATACCGTCATACATTAAATACACAATCTTGATTTTGTGGTCATTAAACCCAATGCTTCATATTATTTGCGCACTGCTTGCTAATGTGTAAAGAAGTGTCATGGCTGGGTTGTAGTCATGTAGGTACCTTTAGCATGCAGGCTGCGTTGTCTCCGTGGTGCTGGCTGTTGACCTGGAGGCAACCGGTTGGTGGTTCCCACTCCCTCTGCATCTGGGGACACAGGTTTCTTGGACTTGGCAAAGTACATGGGTGCTGATGTGTGGCTGAGACGGTTCCTGTTGTGGCCATCTTTGTCCATTTGCCTGGACTTGGCCTTTTTAACAATGGTGCCAGGAGTGGGAACTGGGATGCTCAAACCTTGAGAGGACAGATAATTAATCTGTACAGTGAGCACGACTGCTGTGTAATATGAGTACATGATATGTTAATTTTTCTCACCAGATGTGGATTGGTTACTACTCAATGCCAGAGTAGCTGCTGATTGGTTGTTCACAGCTGTGGTTGAACAGCAAGCTATTGATGTTTAAAAACAACATGATTGAGCTTAATTCATTAAGCTTAATAATTTCACAATCAAATTGAAGTTGATAGTACCTGGTGCAGATGTGGTAGAGACTGAAGTCTTGTGGGATGATTCCAGTGCAGTTCTTGACCTGCACCAATCAGAAACATACTTTAATGCATTCCAGTGATTTATATTATGACCATATGTGGTACATAATCCAATTTCACACTAAACAGAAACAACTGAGCAATTTAAGTTAGGAATGACAGAGCTCAAGGAAACTTAAGTTGTAGAAAAGCTGGCAGTGTACCATGTGCAAACAGGGGGACAGACAGTTATAGTAGCAGTGAAGATAGGCATCCATGAGATGTAGAGAACACAAGAAGAAACATAGCTACGGGAAACAGAGACATAGTTAACAGAATCATTTTAAAAGTAGAAATGGAGAGATGTTGTGGTAAGCTTGTCTCTGAATCTGAAAAGTGCATACCCATCTTTCTCTGTGATGGCTCCTCTATGGTGAAGAGTAAGAACGTAAAGGACTGACATCGAAATGACGCTGCAAACAAACAAGCAAACAGGTGAGGCATAATCAAACCAGATGTATGCATAAAAACTTTCATGTACCTGGAACCCTATGTACAAACCTGAAGGCCATGACAATAAGAAGAGCCAGGATGATTCCCTGCATGAACCTCTGACTGATGCAACCCTGATCAAGAGGTGAGCCCTGGAACAGGCAGATTAAACGCAATGACATCTGTACAAACTGCAGTTCACCAATAGGTGGTTTTGCAAAGCACTGTAAAGCTTAAAAACTATAATTCAGGCACACACCTTGCTCCCGGGTTTGACTGTTTTTTTCTTGAGCGGACCACTTCCTGTTCTGCTAAAATAACTTCCCGACTGGCTATAAAGACACACAAAAAATAGTTTTCATAGAGCACATGGCACATTTTAGATGGACCTACGCCTCAAAATCAAAAGGGATTTGTGTTTCTTTCTCACCTCACCGTGCTGCTGCTCACTGTGCTCTTCATGCTGTCAAGGCGCCGCAGCTTGGCCAGTTTGCGACTCCAGCGCTCAAGTTCATCTATGCGAGTCTCCAGGTTGTCCGTCAGCTTGCAGAGCTCCTTCACAGCTCCGACATTCTCCATAAAAATACGCTCCTTCAAAAACAACAGGACACAATCAGCGCCAACAATATATAGAAGTTCTGCTTGTTTGAAAATGCATTTCTGTGCAATCTTTACCTTATTGACAACTAAAAGGTTGGGAATAGTTTCTCCATTGGCACAAACGACATCACCTCCTTCCTTAACAGCTTCAGGAAGGATCTGCTGAACTTCCTGAGCAATGACACCTGTATGGAGAGAAGTAGAAGTATAAAGAGCATCAAGAAGATGTGACAACATGTAGATGATGAAAAATGCACAGACACATACTGTATTACACATCGTACCAGGACGATAAAGCTGCAGAAGTAGAAATAATTTGTGAAGTCATTACCTGTCTCTGCTGTGTTTTCTATGCCCACTGTCGCAGCAAACTCAGGTTTGTATTGGTAATGAACCAGCCTCATCTGAGAAATCCGTTTCAAATTGTCTGTGGTGTTAACCTAATGAAAGATAACAGCACTGTATGAATAGAAAAAGTATGATGCAGAAAGTAGCTTTATGTGAGAAGTGTTAAAACACTGTTTGAAATGCAGAAAAAAAGCACAATGCAGTTACAGCATATAAAATAACAGGTACAATGTTTTAAATGGTGAACTTTTCATTTTTATTTGATATTAGAATAGGGAACGAAGCAAAGATAACAGCTAAAAAGTACTAGGAAAATGATGTAATGCTAAAGAAAACAGAAGAAAGTTTCACAACTTGATAGGTGAAAGGTTGGCAAAATGTGTAATAGTCCACCCCAACTCCCCAAGAATCAAACCTCACTGCTTAATCTTTGAAAGGCAAAAAAGGAAACAAAGGAGTGTCAAAACGTTTCTGAATTATAATTCTAGGATCAAATATATAATGGGCGGAGAGGCTGATGAAATTCAACATTCCAGTTATCTGCCTTTGTGCTATTTTAGACAGGTAGTAATAGTTATATGTTTATTTTTCTTTCTTTGGCTTCATCTGGTTAACCAAGTGTGTGCTATTATTATAAATCTAGAACTTGAAGGTGTTTGTTTGAGCTCAATCCTCTGATGTATGCATGTTTAAGACCCTAATTTTGAAGTAGGAAAGGATGTACTTCCTGTTTTGATCTGATGTGTTTACAGAAAATGAAAATGTAAAAGAAGACTATTGTCCAGGCAGGCAAACAAAACGTAGCAGCCTAAAACCTTTTAAATATAGGATAGAAATTTTTGGATGTATTACACAAAAGATAAAAAAAGAAGATTCTCAATTCTTCTTTAGCAAAGGACCAACTTAGAATTAATCATGTCAGGACTGGAATATTGTAAACCAATTAAAAATCTTTAAATCACAGTTCATGACTAATCAAACCTTTGTTCCACCAGTGAAATCAAATTTGCAGGAATTTTTAGATTTCTCCTGCTATTGCTAGAATCTCTGAATTTTTTTTAGAGCACCCACAGAGTCACACACTCATCCTGACCTCCTGGACATTTTCTTTTGCTCTGATGTCTGATGGATGGACAAGGGATCCCATGACTTTGACGTTGCCGTGCACAACGAGAGCCTCATCTGGACGGTCTGTACTAATGCCGACTCTGCCGTGGTGGTACACGGAGTCTGGCAGCTGCCCACGCTGCCACAGAACCTCATTATCACTTTCAAATTGGCCTGGGTTGGATGCCTGTCGCAAAAAAATCAAAGGAAGAGGTACACTGGGAATCAGATTCACATATTTAAAAATAGCAATGTGGTAGACATTGGAAGTAAAACACATATTTAGAATATTGTGCTTACAGTCATGGTAAAAAAAAAAGTATGTCCATCTTACATTTTGTAAAAACAATCTGGCCTTTTGTGTCCTGAAGACATTTAAATCTAGCCTTAAATGTGTAAACCCAATTACAATATATATTTTATCTTATATATTAAGAGAAATATGAAAAGAAGAAACACTGGAAAACCTACAGCTCAGAAATCATAGCTTCATACAACACCCCAGTAATTAAATGAGATTGTTTTTTACCATGGTTGTGCTTGCTTTATATACACTTTTGGTTATCACAGCTACACATTTTTACATAATAAAAATCTCATTTTTATATCACAATGATAAAAGCAAAATCTCCAAAACAAGTAAATTCTCTTGTTACAAAAAATACACATTATGTTTCTCTATCTCATGCAGTTATGATAAATAATTGTATAATAAATACAATAAACATTGCTGTCCAGCAAAAAGCTTTTGTTTGAAAATTTTAGATTTCATGTTTTAAAGGGCAAATGTTAAACTACTTTGGACTCAGGAAATCTCTGAATTTCAATTGGCCTTTCTATTGTTTTTAACAGCAGTCCACTTTTTAAACCTTGTTTTTGGAGCCACTTCTCTAAAAGTAGCTAATTCTTGTGATTTACAGTTTTCACAGTTTTTCGGAGAAATATAAGTGCCTGTGTAAATCAAACAAGAATACTGATCAGAACCAGAGCAGAAATTATATTTACCATGATTTCTAGTTTTTTTAAATGATAATTTAGGCCATGAGTGGTCATTCACCACTTTGGCAAACTAGCCTGGGCATTCCACATACCACTTTTAAATTCAGAGTGTGGTGCTGGTTTGTTAGATCTCCAAACTTTTTTTTTATTTTTTCAGATTTTCATCTTCTCACTTGATAAATCACAAGCAGTCTTTGCCTTTCTGAGCTCATATTTAAGCTAGAGACATTGTTGTTGCTATTTAGACAATTTCTTCCTAGATTTTGGACATATAAATTAATATAGCAATCCAAGCTGAACATAATTGTTGTAAGAAGTGGTAATAAACGTCCTTTAAGACGAATTAAAGGACAAAGGACTATGAGGAATTTAAAAAAGTGCTTAAGAATACGCAACTGCTTTAATGTTTTAGATTTAAATTTTTGTAACCACCAGTTTTTTATGTACTTATATTTGAAACTGTACTCCATCTCTTTGTTCATGCCATTACTTGTTGCGTCACTGCTGGCATAATCAATCTTCAAAGTTTGCAGCCTGTAATTTGGACACACTCTGCAACTACATCAACACATTTTGCTCATAAAATAGAGAAATTCTCTGAATTCTCTTTTTACAGGACAGCAGCATCATGTATTCTTTCATCATTTGAGCTCTGGGGAACAATTTTGTTTCAAAATGTAAAGGTAAGAACATTCACACAGGTTAAAGGAATGGAGAGGATGAGGTTAGAAAGGGCCAAAGAGCTGCTCAATAGAAAAGTTTCACATTCACACGGGATATGATTGCTGTAAGAAGGAAACAGACATGGCCAGACGTTACCCTGACGATGATCCTCTCAGACACCTGTGCAGCCACAGTGTAGCTCTGACTGTGGGACTGTGCATGCAGGGCCACTACCAGCATGAAATACCTGCAAAGATTAATGCAGTCAAAAACAAGAGACTCCTAAGGGTCATAAATGTGTTCAAATATTTCACGTTTATGCAGCACACTTTTTCTACCTCTGATCAGGATTCGGTTTGCCCTTCTTCCTCATGTTATTTGCTGTGGTCTCGCTGAAGTGGAGTCGTCCTACTGTAACTTTGGTGACCTGCTCAGGGGGCAACGTGACCCTTGCACACAAAGACAAATATAATGATTGCATGATTGAGCTCATGATTGTTTCAAAGTGATTTAAGGAGCATGGACTTACAGCACTGGCTTGAAAGGCCTCTTGCTGCGGTCAGACTGTGACTGTTCCACACTGATCGATTGATTCATGGCTTCCACCTGGCGGCAAAGAACAAAAATTGAGTACTTAATAAATACACACCCTTACACCCAGGGTCAAATTAAAGGTGTGAATATTTTTCCATATCATTATTCCTTAAAAACATTCATAAATCTACAATTTATAGAATATGGAAAGTAATAAATGTCAGGTTGTCCATCATCTAAGGACCTAATCAAGCCAAGTTGATACCATACATACATCTGAAATCATGCTTTGACTGTCCAGCATGTTTCCTTCACCTTCACTCCATGGAGTTTGAGATAAAAGCAGTCTATGGGCTGCAGGCCTTCATTCGTCTTGATATATTTAGGGTCTCCAAGCATCCCGATATACACTGTGACCTGGAAGTGGTTCTTCTTCTGGCATACAAAGGCATCGTCAGCCAAGGAGAAGTTGAAGCCTTTGTCAGCATCGACGCGGTAGGTTGGCATCGGTCTGAACAGGGAAGAAGAAAATCTGCTGAATTTACAGGTAATTTTCACAGAATGTACTTGCTACTTTTTTGTAATTAAGTTACACTTTAGTAGGTTAAAGGTGACTTTCTTTTTATTATTTTATGTAAACCTATATGTTACTTTCAGTGAAATAAAAGATTACTTTCCAAGAATTTATGAATAATGTTTCCAGAAAATGCTAATTATTTTCTTTCAGCTTAAGTAAATAATTCTTTAATATTGATTTTTATAAAAGTACTAATTCCCGTGTCAGATTTTTTTTTCCACTTTATTAACAATTATCAAAATATTATAAGTGAAAAATCTGCCAGTGGAACTAGCATTTTTATTAGTATTAAGGAATTATTGACTTGAAACGAGCTCCTATATCTTAAGAGTTTGTTTTGTCTTATTTCAAGTGTACTAAAATACTTGCACTAGAAACTAGACCAAAAATGCTTTTCTATTTTTCCAGCGTAGGGAAATATAGGTTTTATTATACAAGCTCAGAAAAACTACAAGCTATCAACACAATTTTATATTTTTAAGCATTAACATGGCTATTCATCTGTATTTTTCTGCTAATTGGAGGTCACCTGAGATTAAACGTTCCCTTAAAATTTCATAATTTTGAAAAAGTCACTCCCGTATATTTTCATAATTTAAGCATTGTGTGCTTAGAGCTTCAATGGTCAACCAGGTGGTTTTGATAACATATCTCAAAGGTCCTGGGAGTTCATTCCAACCTCCCTCCCTATCTTGTTTGGCACTGCAAAAGCACAACGAGGTGCAATACATTTTTTTTCCCCCCTTTATCCTCGTCGACGGTGTCTGTCTAAATTGAAACCCTGCTCTTGTTCACTCCCACATATACCTCACTGCGCAGGAATGTTGTGGAAAGCCATTACTTTTCCACTCCTGTCATGCATTTTGTTGAATTATACCAGTAACCAATTAAATCATAGTTCATTTTTTAAAATCCATTAATCTCTTTTTGCTTCTGCACAATGTAGCAAAGATGAATTCCACGCACAGGTCCTTGCCGTTGGCATCATAAAGGGGTGTCCATTTGTTCTGCTGGTGAGGTTGCCACTTGATGCACTGATAGTTTGGGTCCAGGTAGGTGTTGTCTGCATCCTGCATTAAACCTGTGACAAACACGTTTAAAACAGCTGACTTAACGCGTTGAAGCTTCATGTAATGAACGTTCTGTTCTGTAAATCTGTGTTAAGAGTTAGTGAGAGCTGGTGAGCGTGAGGTAGAGGAGGTGAGGGGGGGAGGGAAGAAAGATGCCTGCCTACCTGGTTCTTGTTTGATGATACCTGTGAGGATTTGGGAATTCAAGGTGCTGTTGGGAGATTCAGAGTGCTTCCTCTTCTTGGTTTGATGAACAGGGATGCTGCTGCAAAATCAAAATCAGAACTGATTGAGTCTGATGTTTCAACACCCACTGGCGAAGACAACCCTATCCACTCACTCACTCTTGCCCCTGAGGATGCTGCAGCAGCTGATGGAGCATTTGTGTCTGCTGCATCTCCCCACCCCCACTAGTTGCTGGGCCGATATGATACTGCGAGATCATGGGCTCTGGCTTTAGGTACATGTCTCGATGCATGCCAGGATAGTGGCCGTGTGGTGGGAGAGGCGGCGTTGGAGTCATCTGGCACATATTCTCTGGAGTCATGGTTCTGATCATGTGAGGATCTAAACCAAAGATTTGAGAATGCAAGCACACTTTTTTAGAGGCAAAATTGAATCTAAATGTTGAAAAAAGGTGAGATTAATAAAACAGTGAAACAATATATTTGGCTGCAAAGTCGGTGTCTGGTTTAATTAAAATAAAATAAACCAACATAGGCTTGGCGTTTGAATTCCCATTTTCTAAAGCAAAAAGCGAACTACTCACCATTCACCTGCTGAGGGGAATAAGGCTCAGAGCTGGAGTCTGGTGGGGACTCAGGAAGAGTCCTAGCAGCAAAGATTCAAAGAAGAAAAGAAAAATAATAGGAATTAGTTTAAAACTTATAACACAGGCATGCTAGTCTTTAGAAATGTTAAATCTATTTAAATATCCAGCATTAACCACTTCATCTTAGTTGTGCTTTTTCTTGTTCTGCATTTTCTCATAAGCAGAAAGGTCAGATTTTCTGTTTTTGAGGATATAAGTGGACTCTTTATCTCTGTTATCAGTCCTCCCTCTCATCTTGACTAACACATTAAATGACTAAAGTAACATTGATAATGCACTTGTTGAAGAGTTAGGTTTTGGCTATAATGGTGAAGTAAAAGTATTGTATTATGTATTATTATTCAAAATCCCAATGATTAGCAACCTGGTACAGCTGTGGCATAATATGAGAACATTTAATTTGGATATATTAATTCTGTAAATGAAAACATACCCTGTTTCCCACCAACAACATAAGTTCAACTTAAGTATTTTAAAAATTTTAATTGATACTTAATTTTTTTAAAGTTGATCAAAGTTTAAACAACTGTTTAATAAATGATCCATGGTATTACATTTCTTTGATGTATAAGTTGTAAAAATGGCTCAATGCCATTTTTATAAAAAAATTGTGAAAGACAAGAAAACATGATATTCAAGAAAGATAAATACATGTTGAAATCATGAAACGGCTGGAACTGAAGCATGCCTAAAATGACTATTATTTATCAGAGTGTAAAGCAAAATGAAAACCTACTGTTCGAGAAATGCAAAAAAGAGTGGCGTCATCAGCGCTATCAGAAGAAACACTTGCTAGTTCATTACTGTTCACTTAGTCAAACAACGTCTGTATTTGACGAAGGCTGTCTGGTTGAATGATCAGGTGGAATTAAACAATAAAACACAGAAATAAAACAGCAACAAACTTAACAAAATACAAACATGTAGACCCTTAATATCTAATAACATGGTCTTTTATTCTTATGAAAATTTATATTTTCAGTTTAGCTTGTTTTATATTTATAAAGTCAGCAAAAATAAGGGGTTTGTGTGATTGGTTGTCGGCCTTCTTTGATAGTTCCACCTTTTTTCAGTCCGTGGTAAGACATCAACAGGTTTAAAGAGGGGACAGCTTCATTTGATTAAATTTGATAGGATGAAGTACACAGAAAAAATAGAATTAGGCTAAAAATACATTCTTTAAAGGGTATTCAAGCTCTGCATTCTTTTTTTTGAAAATAAACTAAGTAAAGTAATTCAAATAACTAATTACTTTTGAAGATAAGCAATCAGTAAAGTAATTGGATTGCTTTGTTGGGGAAGTAAGTAATTACCATTTCCAAATAACTTTCCAACCTTCTGATAATAAATTTCCAGTTTTTTTCCTGAACTACTGTGCTCACCCTGGAGCGTAATGGGCCCGGTGCTCTGGCTTGACGTGAGCCTGTTGCTGCTGATGCTGCTGCTGCTGTCCCAGGCAGGGGTAACTGTGTCGGAGCCCTAGAGATGGACCCTGGGGGTAGGCGTTCTGACAACTAGGGGGCCCGGCTGGAGGGGCTCCTTGGCGCAGAGGAATAGGGGGACTCACACCACACACCAATCCTCCAGAGGAGGACACTCCTGCCTGAGGAGATGAATAATTTGGTCCTGGGGTGCTGTGGACCTCTGAGAAACAGCTGGGAGGGAGAAAAAAGAAGAAAGAAGGGATTAGCCTTATCAGAAAAAACAAATTCCTTTGTAACAACATGGTTTGCTTTGGTTGGTGCATGTTGTTTTGACGTTGCTGGGTTAGTCTGGAGTCCCTACTGACATGTCAGTGCTATCGTCCTCCTTGCTGATGTACTCTTCCAGGATACTGGTGTCGATGTTGGCTGGCTCCAGAGAACTGGTAATATCATGACCTGTGGAGAAGGGAGGGTTGGGAACGTGAAGAGAGAAGATGGAGAGCATCTGGGGATTAGCAACAGGAATCTATCAGCCGCTCCACACAATGCCACAACTGCTCAGTCCAAGTGTTGCAACAATTCCCTGACAGATTTATCCCACAAATGTCTTTGTAAGATCACATGTTTCAAGGTCTAAAATGTGATAATGAGACATGATGACATTATCTTGAACACTTAATTATGATGTTGTGAAATGGAGGGTTGTGATTGGCTCACAGGAAATATAAAGATTAAGGTTTCAGATGTGACAACGAGTCAAAGGATGTGGACATAGTGATGATTCAGAGTCTCCAACAATGTTACACAAACTGTTTTGTACTGAAGCCACATTTGTTTAACTTGAAAAAATGTTGTTAAATTAACCCTACATTTCCAAAAGTATCATTTTTGACATCCTACCAGATGTTTATATCTTCAATAAAGTTAGTACTTTCCTGCTGATATATACATTTCTCTGGGGGAGACTTCTATTCATTTCCCCCTAATGAGTAAAGAAAAGTCAAGCAGTCATAGTTAAGGGAAGAATATGTTAAAATGTTTTTAAACGTAGTTAAAAAAAACTACGACCCCTTGTAGTTAAAAAAACAATTCCACCCCTTGCACCATATTCTTAGCACTCACTTTCAGATCCTAAACGGTATGATATATCAGCTGTTTATGTGAAGTAACAAAGTTTTCATGCTTAAATCTGTTCATTTTCAAGTGGACATATTGAGACACATATGCAGAGAGAACTCACATGTTTGGCTTTTTTCAATTCTCAGTGGAATATTTTAACTACAACTTGTAATTGGTAACTCTGGGTAGGAAATGGGTAACCACATGAAATTGAATTTATAAGCTTCATGACTCAAAATAATTAAACTATCAAAAAGAATATCAAAGAAAATCAGAAATCCAAGGGCTGTTTAAATACATTTCCAAATAGTTCTGACTATTATTTATTGTATTCACATTTAAAGTACTCCTTAATCAATTGACTTATTGTTTCTATAAATATATAGAAAATGTTACAAATAATTCTACACAAAAGTATGTCCAAAATCCAACCCAATCTTTCCCCCAGGATCAGTTTCAGCCTTTGATAGGCAAAGCCTTGCAAATCCCAAACACATGACCTCACTTAGTCTTGAAAACACAGATGTAGAATGAACACCTGCTTTTGAATACATTTCTTATAGAGATAATCACCATCAGTTCAAATATTATAATTGAAAAGTAAATATTTTTAAAAAACCTCTAAGATATTTGCCCAAACGTCAGATTGTGCAAACAACAAATGAGGAAAAAAACGGACTTGCTATAAGTGGGTGAGTGGGTGGGACACCCCACTCTTTTAAAGCCCAAACACAACCCCCATAAACACACACACACACACACACCCTCACGTACACACACACGCATTCACTCCTCCTCCAATAGATTAGGAAGGTCCTCAGCTAGAAACTTGGGAATGTGAGGAATTTTTGTGTTAGCATTAGAAAATATTTCACCTTTTCCCTTTTCTCCATCCATTTCTAACTGCCATCAAAACACAACACAAATGTTGCTCCACGCTGCCATAGTCACTACTCCTATAATATTTTATTACTGAGTTCTACTGTTTGCAACAAAGGTGACTAATGTGTTACATCATCCTGAAAAAATAGCCCCATTTGAGAACATTTCCAGTGAACAGTCATATCTCATATCTTTCAACCAGAAAAGCCCACAAACTTGAACACTAGTCTCAGACTAATTAAATTAGATTTAAGATTTAAAGTTATAAATCCTTGTGTTGCCATTTTGATGACAAACAACAATCTTGCTTCTCAGAAAATAAACAGCTGGTAAATGTCTCTTGATGCATGGTAGTAAAAAAAAAAGAAGGAAAAAAGGCAGGATGGTTCTTTTTAAATAGGATCCAGATGTGCACCCCACCCAAAGAGGCAGTAAATTTAAGCTGGCAGGACTGATAACAGAAAATAGGGAGATATGGGGAAAGAGGAGGGAAGATTGATGGGGCCTAAAGAAGGTTTGGGGCATGAAAAGAGAGGAAAAAGGTATGATGTTCAAGGTTGGGAAGACTTTACAAACAAAGGAAAGTGAGAAAAAAAAAATAGACTTAAAACTATAGTCCAAGAAACCTGTTCAAAACAAGATGGCATTAAAAACTAATAATAGGGTTTATATTTTTTTTTATTGGAATTACTAGTTAGTATCCATGCAATCCATCGCCATGATTAACTGTCAAAGGTGTAAATATAGACATGTTCCAAAGTGTATTTACAATTAGACTCCTGTCACACTGCTTCTTATCTTGCCATGTTGATGTGTCTAAAAAACAAAGTGTGAAGCCAAAATGTGCATTTTGGAAAACATTAAGCCCGGTCACTGGCTGATTAACAGCGTCAAGGAATGCAAAAGGACTTTTCCCCCACCTGTTGCTGAGCACTGTTGGTCAGCCAGCTGAACAAAGGCTAGTACAGTTTCCCATCATTTACGAGTCAGATAAATGCAGCTGTTTGGAATATTTACAGTTACTGCAAAAGATAAAGAAGGAAAAAGCTTAAAAGCTTTTTTAATTCTACAGTTGGCAAGGTTTGATGAGTATGACCACCAAATTCACTCGTTAATAATGTCCCCTTGTCTTATTGGCGGAACTCGATAAAGATCAGAATGGCAAAATTACATAGCATTTTTAAGGATCCGAAAACTGCTATTAAATTCATGGAGTTATTATTCTACATTTTGCAAAAATTTATGAATTAAACAATGATAACAAATCTTATAGGGAACATTTTTGTTGTAGTTATAATCAATATATTATTTCATTTAGGTGGGAAAACTGTTGGTTTTACCTTCAAAGAAAAAAAAAAACTTAGATACTACAGATGTTAATCTTCATTTTCATTTTAGTTTCATTTTCCCATGGTTTCATTCCTGGAAAATGAAACCAAGGTATTTTACTCAAGATTTTCATATAACTGGGTCATGTTCAGCATATGTTAAAAAGTCATTAATTTAACTTTTATTTAACCAGTATAAAACTCCTTGAGATAAAAGACCTCATTTACAAGAATGTCCTGACAACAATATAGTTAAACACTTAGGATGAAGAGAGTAAAAAATAAAGACAAGACCAAATAGATTTCTTTTGTTGTGGCAGCAGCCACTTATTTCTTCCCTACACTTAATAATCACCTAAAATAAAATAAAAAATACAACTCAACATTCCATACAGAATCTATTAGCAACCTTAATTGACAAAAGTAAAAAATAATCCGAAAATAGATCGGACTGCCATTCTTTTGAAGCTCCTTCATGCATTTGGCATGCTGAGTTGAGTAAATATTCCTGAGTGTTGACAGAACCTCTGCACATCATAACATAAAATTATGAGATTTTCTTATTGCATAACTGGTGCAACATTTGAGTCACACAGCAACAGAAAGTGACAGAAAATCATTAAGAACATCAGACATAAGTGACTCCTATTATTGTCAACCCTTTGAGCACCTAGTTTGACACTCAAAAGTCTGATACCCAGTGATCCTTTTCGAGCCACTGTTGTTCTGAGCTATTGATAGTTTAATAAAACATTCTGTGGCTGAAGTCCAGTGATCTATTCTGTCTCAGTACAACTCAGCATGAAGTGTCCTGTTTGTGTCAAAGGTCCCATTTGACACAAAAATGCTCCAAAACATCAAGGTTTTTGATAAAAGAGCTAAGAAATAAATTATTTACCAAGGGAATTTAAACCTACTCACTGTTTTTTTGTTTTTTTTTAATTTTGTAAAATAACACAAATCTTGAAGAAATCACCTCACTATGGAAAAAAACTGAGTCCTACTCATCTAGTTGTAAATGTTATTGTTGGTAGATCACTGCTCTTTCGTAAGAATGGGGTACTTAAAAAAAAAAAATCACAGTTGAAACTGAAAATGTACAGTCTCACAGTAAACATATGAATTCTATTTAATTGGTGTTGTGTTATTTTGTTGTCTACTTTTGCTGTGATGTAGCTTTTTTAATACAACAATGAACAGTAATGGTTTATAATGTCACACCAAAGCAAAAAAGAGAAAATTCTTCTGTTTATATGCTTATTTTTATCAATAATAGTAATTAAAGGAGCCAATGTCAATGTCATTTGGTTTAGAGAGAAGATTGACAGAAACGTAGATCAAGCATGTGTAACGTGCAAATTACTGAATCATCTTAACAGGCTGTGGACTGAATGTGTAGATTTCCCTGTCCTCTGTGTTTTTTTCTGTCCAGCTGTGTCCAGCGGGGAACAGTGAAATGCTTGTCAGCCTGACTTCGATACAGACGTGCCTTTGGAAAGATTAAGGGTTGTGTGAGCATACGCGTGCCCATGTGAACACGCATTTGTTTGTTTTTACGTGAGTGTGTGTGTTATGCCACCATTTCAATGGCTTGGTTGTCACACAGAGGACAGAGTGTGTGAGTTCCGATTAAACATGATTTGATGAATATGATTCAGGAAAATGCGTTTTTATTTTGAGTAAGAACGTATTCGTCTAGTTTCAGACATGAGTAGAGAATGTAGCAATACAATATGTGTTTCCTAAGGTAGTCTTTGCATTTCATATAAGGCATAGAGTTCTTATTTTTATTTATCATGCCATAAATTGCATTTACATGAGTGCATTCATGAGTGACATAAGCTTTTAAGGAGATCTTTGAACATACCATAGCTGTTTTTTACATGTTGATCTTGAGCCAAGCATCATTAAATGATCTGCCACTCAGTGGTAAACAAATGTTGTAAGATCATTTTAACTTCTTTTGCAGGAAAGAGTTTCCCTTAATGGTGGGGGAATTGTGACTTTTGTGTGTATAAGAACTGGAGCGAAAATATCTGTGTAGGTAAGCGCCTGTTACTGACAGTATGTTTGTCTCTTCCCACTCTTAAAAATTAACTACATAAACGCCATAACTGCTTAAACAAATTATTTTTCTTGTTTATGCTGGTTTCTGTAACCTCAAGCCTTGTCTTACCGTGCATAGCCTGCTGTAGGCAGTGAGAGCAATGGAGTGATTTACAGATACAACACAGTAAAGGAACCTTGGAGTGTATAAGAGCTGGCCATAATTTAAAAACTTTGTCTAAATGGACATATTTTCACAAAAAATGTTAGGCTTACTTTACTGTCTGACAACTAAGTCACAGAATGACTGCAAGTCAGGCAGGATTGCAGACAAATTTAAATTATGTCAACAAAGAGAGCAGAAGAAAAATTAAATAGTTGTAAATCTGTAAAGGACAGGTTACCAAAGCTATATGATAACATATTAAGTTGCTAATCAACCCATAACTTCAAACTTTTCTGTATCTTTCATAACTTTATCGCATGTAAAAATAATAAATAATCAAGAACCATATTTTGCTTTGTGTGCAAATTTAGATTTAAAAGTTCAGTAAATAAACTATGAGCATGAACTGATTCAGTTTTAACCTGAGTAATCTTAAAGCAGTAGTGACTAACATTTTCACATATTTGTTAAAACTGTCATTGAAAATAAGGATCTATATCAACATAGACAAATAAGGCCACAAGCAACCTTCACAACTGATCTGGAAAAGGCAGCTCAATTTAGAAACATGCATACTGTGTCTACAGCATTCCGTCAAGTACACACATAATAAAGCAAAAATTACAGAAAATGTTCCAAACCATCACCAATGCTAATGTCTTGCATATTTTCTCATGACAGAGTTGCTCAGAAAATTGAAGCATATCACTTTGACACATTAACAAAAACACAAAGCCACTCATCAAGTCTAAGAAACCACATCTACAGAAGCAGAGCAGACAGAGCAGCACAGGGTACCTGGACGAAGCCAAAGCATGATGATGTTCTTCAGTTGACAACACCTGAAACAGAAGATGAGAGAAACAATTCCTGTCTATCTTTCACATGTTTCTCCCATCGGGCGCAAAGACTTTAGAACAAAGTCTTGAGAGTCGCAGAACAGTGTAAAAAATGTGTGTGTGTGTGTTTTGTGTGCTGAAGATACTATGTGTATGTGTGAAATAGAGTGTTTTAATGAGGATTAGTTCCCAGTCATGGGAAAGGGCTGTACCAGGCTACCACACACAGCCCTTGTCGCATACAAGCACTGGCCGCACCGGTGGCCCTGGCTCAGGGAGATTACAACAGAAATCAGGCCGGGAGCTGGATGCAGAAAGAAACTATAAAATGTGAGGCTGAGTGCCAATGGCTGAAATTCTCAATACTGAGAAAAAAAGGAGGAGGAACTAAACAGGACATAATCAGAGACAACGTAAAGGAACATTTAGAAAATTAGGAAGAAAAGATGTTCTGGTACAGATCCGAGTTGTTCCTGGTTACGGAGCACTGCAAGACTACAGTGGTTACTGTTCATAAGATGCAACAAAATGAAAAATAGTCATTAAAATTTTCTGGCAGGACTTTACATCATTGAAAATTAATGTGGAAACAAAAGTAAATTAATCAGTGAAGTCAAGTTTAACAATGTACGCAGGGAGCGGGGCGGCTTGTAGCACGTTGCTTAGTACTTCAAGCCTTTCTGCAAGCTCAGAAACAATGATTCCCTCTAACAGTAACTTTCTACTGAACCCATAAATCAGAGAACTCAGCTAAACTTTGTCAGCCTTATTGCAGGATTTCCATGATGAGTCGCAGGATTTACACCCATTATTCAGAGCTACTGTGGGAGTAGAGCAGGAGGAATTTTCATAAAATTACTCAGACGGCGACAACTGAGTAATGGAAGAACTGATTCACTGCTGTCCCATCAGCTTGTATAGTGCAGGAAATACAGATTAACAAAATGTTTTAATGTGTTTATGGAGATCAGTCATAATGACGTTGCATTATGACTGATTTAAGGGCATCCAGTGTATATTAAAGATTAAATCTGAGACCATGGTTCTCAACCAGAGAAGAACAATTGTTCCCTCAAAGTTGGGGATCAGTCCCTGCCTCAAGTCTCAGGGAGTGAAGATAGAGCAGGAGATAAATTTAAGGATTGAGACCTTGTCTGGACCAAAAAGGTAATATTCATTAACCTGTGTAAGAAATAGACCATAACCAAAGGAAAGAGTGAGTGAACTGAGTTTCCTCAGGATGGCTGAACTTAGAGGTTCAGTGAGGGGAAAGCTCCTCTGCATTGAAAGAAGTCAATTAAGAAGTTTCGCTGATATGATAAGGAGACCTGATGTGTGCCTCCCTTTAAAAGTAGTTTGGGTACATCCCATCGAGAGGACGCCGCGGGACAGAACTCACTAAGGACATACAGTAGTTCTTGCTCATCAAAAACATCTGCATCCACCACAATTAGTGTTTTTGAAAGTGTGCCCCATAAAGCTAATTTTGTGTATTTTAAGTGAAAATTCTTCTCTTATTAGTGTTAAGAACGTCATAAAAACTACATTACATCTTCTCTTTTAATCAAATCTTTGGTGACGCTATGACTACTTGCAGACAGCTGTGACTCCAGTCTCTGGGCGCACACACCATCTTTGTGTGAGGGACTGGTTGCTATCGAAGTGAGTCAGAGAGGAGAAGGTCAAGTTTCGAGGGGGATCTGCGGTTGGCTCCTCTCTCCACCCTGAGTCTGCACTATCTCACCTCCTCACCCTGTCTGCTCACTGTCACTCTAATGGAGTCAGAGAGAGCCAGAGCGAGAGGCCTAAGACCACGAAGAGTAACACCAGTCTCACCTCATCGTGTTTTAACAGCCACCAGGACTATGCCAGGAATGTACATTAATGTGCACACATATATATTTCACTAAACCCCTTAAAACACACTTTACCAGTACCTAAATCAATCATATTGCCGCATGTCTGAGTGTTTTTCTCTACAGCGCTGTTTTAACTGATCGGCTATAAAAGACGCCCATACAAAGTTGATTCAATGAAATCCTGAGCTCAGGATTAAAACAAGAAAAACAAGCACCTAATGTGTACCTCTCATGAACAAGTTGACATTTTAAACCAAGCAAGGGTGGCTGAAATAAAGCCAAAGAAAGAACATCTCTCTTACTCCCAAAGCAAGAATGTAAACACACTAAATTCCTGTCAGAACAGTGAGGAACCATTTGACAGTCATGGATGGCTGTGTATATTTCAGTCGGTGTTTAGTGCATACAATAATAAAGAGTCCAAATTTCCTCACAGATCTCTTCTTGGGGTGTGATTGTGTTTATGCACACCTGACATCTGAAAAACTTTTGAAAAAACCGAATCAGTAAAATGGGTGTTCTGAATTTTAACAAGAAGGGAACAGTTAATCTCATGGTGTGTTATGGACTGACACCACGTTTAAATGACTTATAGGAGGTTTAGAGCAAGAATAAGTAAAAATAGACAGAAGAAAGTGATAATGTCAAAAATACACTGCAGATAAAAACAACAAAACTATGTTTTTTATAAAGAATATTAATTTGGGGCTTGAAATGTAGACATTCCCACCTTGTCACCAAGAACCAGACCAAAGTATAAGCACATACCATGCTGCTGCTTAGGGCCCCCAGTCCTGCATGGTGACCCCAGGGCAAGGAAAGGTAAGGCGATTTTATTTTTAATAGCATATTTTTTGCATTTTCAAATTCTTTTACTCTAAAGCACTTTGTGGTTTTCTAACTTATGAAAGATGCTATATAAATGAAATTCAGTTACATACAGCAACAAACCAATTCAAAATCCTTTGCTTCATTAGAAAGAAAGAAATCAACAAAGAAGCCAAATGCATTATATTATATTGCAGGTGCAAAGTAAGGAAAGGCGATGACAGATTGAAAAACAGACATTTTATAAACTTAGTGTTTCAACATTTTTGCAGTTTTCTGGAAGTTTAACAACTAAATGCCAAATGATACAGAGTAGAAATGGACCAGAAGACCTCAACCATCTGGAAGGTTGATATGTCAACAAACCATTAATGTATTTTGGTTCTAATCATTTGGTGACTTATAAACTAACGAAAGTATTTTAAGTTACTCAAGATCTTGCTCGGACATTAGTTCTTTTATCCTGGAGATGTTCTTCATATAATAGAAAGCTGACTTTGGAATTGTCTTTATGTGACTCTGAAAGTTCCGGGCTGAGTCCATCAACATAGCAGATTTCATGCCACACTAATCTCTAATTATAATAGCTCAAGCTGTGTGCTGACTCTTGGTTGTTACTCTTAATTCAAAATCAAAAATTCAAATCAAAAAATACTTTATTGATCCCAAAGGGAAATTAAATGTTGTTGTAACATTAATTTAGATTCTTCAAAGAGTTACTGTAGATGGTGATGGCTGTTGGCAGGAAAGATCTCTTGTATTACAGCGAATCTGAAGAAGCCTCTGACTGAGAATATTCTGTTTTCTCAAGGCAGACTCATGAAGAGACTGGTCTGGGCCGTCCATAATTAAGGTCCTAAAATAATTACTTCAGTTTTGTTTCTATTCAGCTGGAGAACGTTATGCAACCTCCACGCATTGACTGGCGTCTGCTCTGTGCTTGAATGTCTTCATAGTCACCTGGTAGCTCTGTGTCATTTGTGTAGTTAAGATAATTATTCTCATCAGTTGTTGTAATCTGAGTTAGCAGGGTGCTTCTATATTAAATAAGAAGGGCCCCCAGTATGGGACCCGGGGGTACTCGGCATGTGTCTGCTCTATTGAAAAGTCTTAAAGTAGGACTCAAACTGTAGCAGACCCAAATAGCATCTGACCTCTCAAACAGAATGAGTCTTAAACTAAAAACGTCCTTTTTTTGTTTTTACATTGGTTTCAAAGTCCAGTGAAGTTTGAGTCCCATTAAGTCTGTTATCCTCTGGGGTTTTCTTGTTTTACCTAGTTATTAGTTAGTTTTATCATAGTTGTTTTATGTTTTTGCTGATGCTGACAATCAATTTTTAAAATAATCTGATTATTCACACTATAGACATCCCTATTTAAAACATTCTGTATTAATAAAATCAACATTAAATTGACATTTTGCTGGAGTAATATTTCATCTGCAATGTAGCTGCAAACTAAATGTAAACTGGTTCCTCTTTCCTGACTTTACTAAGCTTATAATAAATCACTGTACTCTAGACCTGACTGACAGACCAAAGAGGTAATTCTGAGAAATAACCTTTTCTGCACTATTTAACTACTGTGATTTATTTAATAAATAATATGAATTAAAATTGGGGCCCCAAATCAAACTCTGCTCAGGGTCCCATAAAATCTCAAGCCGGCTCTGGTCCAACAGAGCACTTACAAAACACACCATTTATCTTGACTTAAATTCCTACACCCTTTTAGCCCCACCTTCCTCCACCTAATTCCCCTCCTTCAGGATTCCTACTTTTCTCCTCAATCTGTTACCCATCAGCAACACTTTTTCTCCCTGCACCAGTTAACTTTTCTGAATTCCCCTTGTTTTCAGCAGTGAATGAGAAATCTTTAAAGCAACAAATCAGAGCACACTGACTGTTGAAAATAAGTTACAGATGATATCTGATGATGAGAACAACACGTCTTGTCCCTGACATTTGTTAATTTAGATTTTTTTTTGCTGCCCATGCACTCACACTAAGAAGAGCTAACTGCCCAAACCAGAACCAAAATATATTTACTCCGTAAAGGACAAGATAAAGGAATGGTGAGACTTAAGAATTATGCACAGTACTCTTTGAGCAGATGACGTAATTATGAAACTAGGTATATTTAAAATATGCTATTTAGAAAATGATGCATGTTCTCAAAAGTTAAATATACATCACCTAAAATGTCTAAACAAAAGTATTATGTTGTGTTAAATAAATCTCAAATCATTTAGATGTTATTGAATAATCTATCTATCTATCTATCTATCTATCTATCTATCTATCTATCTATCTATCTATCTATCTATCTATCTATCTATCTA
>CAEFZY010001613.1:0-117809 GCA_903066815.1 Brachyrhaphis roseni
ATACTGACATCTGCAACCTCAATAAAACTGACAAAACAGGCAATGATGAAACTTGTTCTTTTTCAATGAAGCAATGAGTGTATTTACAATGCAACATGATGCACTGAGAAGCAATAATACTGCAGAGCTAGAAAGAACCATTTGATTCATGTTCCTGAACTCTTGGGGTTATTTTTAGATACTTGTTTGAACCACCTTACAGCTCTGCATGTAGAACATGACCTCACAGAAATATGGGTCAAACACACTGTGTGTAAAAGCTCATTTACATGTGTTCTAAATGCAGCACAAATAAATCCCCCCCCAAAAAAGAACATAAAAATCTTAGCTACTGCTTTTCAATGGCTGAATGCAGAGACTCTATGCTGAACACACAAAAGAGGAAAAGCTGCTTGGTGCCTTCTATTGCACTGCAGTTTTACTACTTTACACACCAGTTAAAATCCCTGACTTGATAAGAGCTCAGTGCTGGTGAACCTGATCACTGGTGTGTGTTTCACCTGCGAGATATATTCCTGTCCAGGAGTGACGACAATGGTGAAATATTTATTGATCCCAACAGACTTGCTAAGCTGGTAGTTTTGACAAAAGAGAAAGATACCACAATCTTAGAAAAGTTTGAAAAATAAATGTATTTCTCCTTCTTTATTATATGTTAAGATGATCTTACAGTTTGCTTAATAAAACCAGACCAATCAAGAGCTGCATATAGGCAAAGCTGTGGAGTGTCAGCAGTGGCAGGCTTGCCCTATTTGCCCCCCTCCCCACAACACTCTTGGATTTCTGACGTCATTCATGAATGAGTATCTCATTAAGATCCCCAAAACCATCTGTTCAATGAGTACTTACAGAAAAAAAGATCACATAAACAAAAGAGGAGGTTTCCTCATTACTGCTATCACATTCATTAGGAATTTAATGATTTTTTGACTGATGAAAGGTATTTTGAATTATACCGCCTAGTGTACATCAAAAACACAAAGAAAGCTTGCTAAATATTTTTCTTTGCATGTTATGATTTTAATTGAATTGTGAAAAAGTTGAACATTTTACAGTTTACCCAAGTGCATAAAAAAGCAAACCAAGAAGACAATTACCAGAAGGCATTTCCTATATAACATAATTTTTTATTACAAAAATTTAATCTTTATCGTTGCGGAGCAAGAACTCATAAACAAAAGCCCTCAGCTAAACGCAGCAGCAAAGAGTGATATGGAGATAACATGCTCACACCTCTATGGCATGGGGTTAAGAGGGTAACTTGAGATCTGCATTTGCATTTGTTTCATGCTCAGTCTGGTGTTTATGCAGCTACTGCCTCATTGTAAACAGCCAGATCCTGGTTGCCAAATGCCTTATCTAAAATCTATATCAACAGATCTATGCTAAAAGGAATTGAAATGAATTTCATCTGTGTCACATTTTGGTTACTAACCTATATTATTGCCAAGAGTATTTCTGATCTGAACATCTCTTTAACTACAAAATGGCTGAAATAGCCTCTACACGTGATTGTGTATTTGCCTTATGCTTCAACAATGAAAGAAAACACAATGTCATAAAGCAACAACAATTGCTTTGCTGCCCTTACCTTCGCATGTGAGATGCTTAAAACTTTAAGTGAAACTGAAATGTAATTTCCCAGATTCTCAGATTTTCCTGCAGGACATATACTGTCCTTATAAGAAAAAAAAAAAAACTCACTCTTTTCATGCTTAGGTGCACTTTTTAATGCATACAAGCTAGGAAACAGCATGGTAGCAAGTTTAACTTCAAATCTTTTGAATAAGTTTCAAAATGCATTCACACATTTCATTTTTTTATATTTTCAAAAGACTTTTCTTAAAAGTGGCTTCTTGGTGGTGAATTGTGTTAGATGTTGGATTTATACTTTGTTTAACTTTACACAAATGTGACACATATATTTACTATTGTTTTGGAGAACTAAAATAAACATAGCAGTCGTTTTTGGATTCTATTCGGAGTCCAGTGCCAGAGAAATATGCTACTGTAAATAACTGGAGTCCACTGATCGCTGGCTGGTGTCCATGCAAAAGTTAAAGCCAATTGTTTGTTCATAGAGCAAAACCATTTCTCTTTTCATATCGTCCTATATCATCACTGTTAGCTGACTCTGTTTGCACTGGCTCAGCGCCTATAATAGTTATCTGTGCACCATTGTGTAAACAATATTGTGGTTGGCTCTGCAATTATGCTCCTGTTTTCAGCTATGTTGAGGTCAGTGTAGTGGTGCACATTATTGGTGTGCAGCTAGTGAGTATGTTGTTTTGAACCAGATTACTAAAATATTACTGTAATATTTTAGTAAATGAAAGCGGTTAAATGTATTATTTTACATCAGAATAAAAGTAGTGTCTTATATTTATTTACTTAATTAATTGCTGTGCATATTAGGACAAAAATGTAAAAGAAAGAATTGGATTGTCAGGGACAAAAGTCTTCTTTCATATTCGATAAAATTTTTGTGTTATTGTCCTTGTGTCATTTTAACAATTGAATAAAACTAATGATGATAAATGCATCATTAGCCAATAAACTAATAATAATTTGACTTCATATGGCAATTGTTTTTGATTTCATAATTTTTTTTTTACTTCAAATGTCGCCTTCCACAGCTATTGTCAAAGGATGTGTAAAAAGCCTTATAATGAATTAATCTCTCTTTGCAGCAGTATAATCTTACTAAAACATTTAGAAGAGTTTCACATTTAATTTGGGAACATTTACTCAGAGGGTCAAACCATCTAAAGCTATGTTGCTAGTAATATTGGTAACACAACTTCTTGCATTGCGAATAACATCCATAAAAGAAAAGCAAGTGAAAGTTTTTCATCATTTATATTTAACTTGGTTGATTAGTTTCCAGGAACTTTAGCCCTGTGAATCTTCCCACCACGCACAGACACATCTGGAGGTCGCCAACATGTGGAAAAAGTTCTTGATGCTAATATTAAATATTGTTGAGGGTTTATGATGCTGTTGGTTAATGTTTTTCACGAGGCCCTCAGAACCTTGTTGGAGTGCTTAGCATCATCAACTCTAGAAAATTTTCAAATGATGCAAGAAAACTAAAAATGGATACTCACTGTGTCTGTCAACAGCCTGATAATCCAGGATGTATGGCCAAACAAACACAGGAATAATTCAACACACACAAAGCCTACCTTCTTCAATGGCTGTCTTAATATTCCATATGAAAATCCATATGGTGAGTGGAGGAGAAGAGCTCATATAACCATCATTTTTGTGGTTATTAATAAAATAAGGGCAACACTTTCCATTCATTGTATCAAACCGTGCATCAAAGACAGAATAACATGCAGATGTATAAAATATTTACATACTACACCCACTTGAGAAATCACAAAGGGCATTGTATTCCTCACACTCTGTGGGTCTCACACAGTTGGGGGCTCTGGGTAATCAGTGCATCCATTCACTCAGCTACAACATCTAGAATAATGCATGTGTCTGGTCTATTGTGTGCGTGCCTTGTCATTTTTAACTGAACGCATAACCCTTCAGCATATGCTTCTTATGCCCTGACTGTGAGCTTTCTTTCTTCCGTGGCCAAGTAATCAGGTTGCTCAGATAAAGAATTTTGATCCTGTTATGATCCCTGTGTCTAAGTTCAGTTTCAATCTTGTCAATTCAGGATTTATTTTTACTTTGCAAAAAGCTTTGCTTGCTAAATAGGAGCCCAGTAACACTATTCTTAAAAAGTTAGCTTTAAACCAGTTCAACAGGATGAGGAGAATGCAAATATTAAACTTCCACCAAATTTCCATTTTGCAAGTATAGGCCAAAAAAAAAGGATTTTTTTTTTAGAACTATACTGCCCCTCAGTGGAAGATAAGAGTTTAAATGAACAGACTAATAACTGATGCCGTGAACTGTGTGTGACTGTGGAGATGACTCAAAGTCATTTTAAGTTAGTTTGGACGTCCAGAGGTTTCTACTCATGCTGGGTTAAATACCTGCATGATTTCAGAAAACAAATTCATTCACCAGATGGTGTCATTTAAGGAACATCTTTCTGAACTGCTTTATAAAAATGAATGTCCTTGTAGGTGCTTAAAAATGTACAGTATGTCTATAGGTTATTCTTTATCTTGCTGTGCTAAATCCATGAGGGAAAATATTTAATTAGGTTAAAAAGTACAAATTATTATAATTGATAAGCTGAGTCATAATTTTGAAGTGGTTTAAAATATAAATCTATCCAGTTAAGATGTTTGACCCCTTAGCCATTATATTATTATTGACCCAGTATTGATTTTATTCTCTAATGCACTCATTCTAATTGTGCTTTCCAGCATGTTGCAATTTGTGGCTGCCTTTTTCAAATATTTGATATCCATATTACCCCCCCTGACAGAAATTAAAATGTATTTCTATATATCATATCATATGTAAACAGATCAACTGTCACCATACAATCACGGTGGGGATTAGTGTCGATGATATCAAAGGAAAATAGACAGAAGTCAAAATCAGACAGCAGGATTTCAAGATTTAATACCCAGAACAATCTTTATATCTTCATACTAAATATCCATGAATCAGTTCTTCCCAGTAAAAGCTGACATTTTTATATACCATTCTCATAATTACTATTTCAGCTATCACAAAGCATGCATTCTTATGTTCTTTCTATCTATGCTGTGGCTTGTTGAGATTAAATTCTTACTTGAAGAAATCCCTAATTTAGACATAATGAGATATTCATTAGAGATAGTTTAGCTTTTGATTAAATATCAAAAAGTCTCGCCATTCTTACCATAATCACTTCTTGTGATTATCACTTCTTCAGACTGGTCGGAACATCCTCCATTTTAAGGAAGGAAAGAATAAAGTAAAATTGTTTAGTCCCAAAACCTTAAACATAGAGATCATTTACAAACCAAAGAGCAGGTTAATAGGCAGTTAGAATTTTACTATCCAATAAGTCATTTAATGAATTAGTCCATATTTTCCACAACCTTGATCTTACTTGGTACGCCCAAAAAATGTGTAATTTGACAAATAAAGATCTGAGCAAACAATTATCACATATGGGGTTCCTAAAGGCTGTCTTCTTGTGCCCCATTTATTTAATATCTACATGCTCCCACTACCTCAAATGATGAGTATATGTATAAGCCACCTATGACGCACAATTTATAACCTATCTGTGTAACCATATAACAACACTCCATTACATTCACTAAGTGAGTGAAAACCTGGTATTTATTAAGTCACTCTGACTTAATAAAGAAAAGATTCTTTGGTTCAGAATTACATATTAGCTGTTTTTTTTTGCTTTGCTTTGTTTTTCTTTTTATGTAATGCATGCTATTGCTATTATTTTAGTATTACTCTTTTAATGTATTTCTCGTTTCAATGCGCATTTCTTTAACTCTGTTTCTTTATTTTACTGGAAGGCAATTTAACTTGAGTGTAAAGGGTACCAATCTGCCTGAGCTCTCGCCTCCGTTGCTCCAGCCAATCAAAACCATGCTGACATTTCAAAGCAGGTGCATTCTGGTACTCGTAGTTCTTAGTCGGCTTGAAGTCAGTCATCCGCCCTGCGCTCGCTGCTGTGGCGGACTACAGAGCTCCTGGTCCTGGATAGAGGCGGCTCGTGTTGACGGCTGCTAAACTCCACGAACTACGGTGGTACAAACATCGTTCGTCCTTTTCCCTTGTATTAATTTATTAAGGTTTTAGCGCTTCTCAGAAGTTGACAGTCGCGGCTATGCAGTCTGAATCGGGAATAGTTCCAGACTTCGAGGCTGGAGAGGACCTCCAGGACGAGCCTAAAACATACTACGAGTTGAAGAGTCAGCCCCTGAAAAACAGGTCAGTTCTGCGCGCTTCTGTGCGAGTGTGGACAGTTATTTACAAGACTGCAGCGGCTTTTGGAGTTGAGGTGATAATTAGGCTGCTGACTTTTCTGAGCGCTGTCCCGAAGGCTGGTTATGATGTTGGTGAGGCTTCTGCAGGGATGTATCCAGAGCTATTCCCAGCACTGACCTCTCTGCAGCTGGACTCAGTCCGTTTGGTTATCCTGCTGGCATGAAGTCAGTTATGCAACACTTGGGTGTTGTCTTGTCAATATCAACTTCAAATATTAGTTCACAGAAGTGCAGACAGGTCCGGGTTTTTTTTTTTTTTGTGAGATGCTGTTCAGCCTTGCTCATATGGATGGTTGATACTCTTCAAACAAAATGGGGAGTGGTGTTTTATTATTGAGTCATTTGAAAAGCCACTAAGAGTTTCATGATTAGTGTTGCTTCTTCACACCTTTATATCGCCATGTTAAATCTTCATGATGTTAAATGAGGGCAATATAACCAGAACTTGTCAAAGAAATTACAAATGTCATAAGAAGTCAATACACGTCAAGAATTATATTCAAAAAGTGTGATGTATTTCAAGCATCCGTTTCTCCTAATTATAACTCTGATTTACATCTAATGAAAACTACAAAATCAGGGTTTTTTTTTTTTTTAGAAAATGTCAGTATTAAAACAATTATTACTGAACTGCATGTCGTGTACTGTGTAACATTTGCACTCTTGGTTATTTGGAGTATCTTCTGCATTGCTGTATAAATGTGGCATGTCCTGAATACTTTTATGTCTTAAGCAACTGACTCCATTTCAAGTCATGTCTTGCAAATTTCCTTCAAGCTCTTGAATGGTTTTATCCAATATGTCACAGGACTGCAGCTATCCCTGATGCGTGTGCACCTTTTTCTACGACATGTTTTCCTTCCACTTAACTTTTTATTATTTTGCTTGCACACAGTGTGAAACAACCAACAATGATCTTTTGTGACTGTCTCTACTGGTGGAGGTTGTCAGTGAATGTTTGCTGTCAAGTCTGTTGTCTTCCAAATGACTGATTATAGATGTACACCATAATCACAATGTCTAACTGGGAAAAAATCATTTAGAACATTTCCCTCTGTTTAAAATAAACCGATATACCTGACTTTCAGTTTTTAGTAGAAATCATTGGAATAAAAACACCCAAGATGTACAAGAAATCCAATTTGTATCCAGGGATACAAACTTCAGTTATTTCTAGTCAATCCCATTCATTCCAATACCATCAAGTTATCTAGATGGATTCAAAACAAAGTCTAAGTCAGTCATAATTAAAATAGATTACAGTGAGTTGATCATAACAAATACTTTGGTAAAAAGTTGTCTTTCTGAAGCCTTGATAGTATAACAGCTGAGTTATGTTTAATGGTACTTTTACTATTCCTGTTTCTTTTATCTGAGTGTGTTTTAAATGTTACATACATTGTATATCATAAGTACATCAGAAAGTAAAAGACTTTTTTCTGTAGTTTTGCTTTTGAAGAAAAACGCTTGCTGAGCCTCTAATAACGGCGATGGGCTTATGTTGAACCACCAACTGAAATTGTGCTCAGACCCTGTTAAAACAAAATCTAGTTGTGACCCATTCAGATTATGTTTCGAGGTTTGAAATCAATATTTGGGGTTGACAATTTGTTTAACCTTAAAACATAAAAAGTGAGAAAGTCACCAGATAGTCTTCAGTGGAACTAGGTGTGGGCAATATATATAAAATTTTACACTAGAAAAAATACCCATGATATGTGGTTATTTTTAATTATATTGTTAAACTCTAATTAATAATCCTAAAGATGATGGTATGAGTGGTTCCATCAGAAAATGTATTTCAAAATGTTTATGTTTTAGAATATAGTTAAAAGAAATCATTGTTCTGTGTTGTTTAGTTGCTCATTTGCACAACTTAATTCAATTTCCAAACATTTCTGCTTTTGATCTGTTTGGCAGTCTCTTGCTCCAGAAATTTCTTTTCAAATTTTATAAATGTAATAAATTTTTTCCATTTAAACAAGGACAGACAGCAGATATTATTCTACTTTTATTGGCTTATGCCAACAGTTTTCATAGCTTGCAACAATTATAACAAATAAATGCTTTATGAATCATTTTAAATGTAATCACTCAGCCCACAGTTTTGGGAATCCCAGATGTAATAGGTGGAGTGATGTAACCTATTTGAGTAAAGCCAAGTTTTATTTTTAGAGCAGTTTTTCTGGCGCTGTAGGCCGTATGCTGATGGCATTGGCTGCTTTCTAGTGCAAGGCATACAAAGATTGAAAAAAGTTATGGTTTTAAAACCAGCAAAACTTAACATCATATTGTTCCTTCTTTACAAACTTTTAAAAAAAAAAATTGCCAGAGAAAACGAGTGACAAGAGTTTTATCTGGCTGTAGAAGAATCTGATACTTTTTAGTTGTTTCCAACAAAAACAAATTCAACAGTTGGGACATATATGCAGTAGTCACGTTGAATAAACTATAACATGCATTTCGGTGAGACTTGTTTATCAGGTTAAATTTAGTTTTTGAAAACAGCGTTAAGCAAATGTTATACTTTTAATGAAGTTCACATTTCTTAACATAAGTTTTTTTTTTGTTTTTGTCTGATGTAATATTCTAATCATAAATGGGTTTTTTTCTTTAGCTGTAAGAGTAAAATGATCAGAGATAAAGTTTTGAAAACAGTCTGTGTAACTGAACTAAAATGTTTCACTTGTAATAAATAAAAAAAGACCTTTTTAATATCTTTATTGAATATGACTGTGTATAATCACTGGGCTTTGTGTTTACAGTGGGTTGTATGCATGCAATGGAACGTTAACTGGAAGGAAAAAGGTATATAAATTATATAAATTTTGCTCTTCAGTTAAATCCTAATTGAGCAATGAGCCAGTGGATCTTCAAACAAGATATATAATGCTAGCCACATTTAAAAGTAAAATAAATTTGAATAAATATTATGATAAGTAAGCATATTTTTATGCTTAACTAAATATTCTTGGGGTACAAAATTCAAGTATTGATTGTAATAACTTTTCTTTGTTTATAAATGTCTATTGCTTGATCCAATATTTTGATTTCCTGGTTGTAATTGGTAATTTTTATCAAAGCCAATGCAGTATTTGCAAGGAATTCTTTGATTGGATGATAAAGACCTGTTCATAATTCGATGGTTGTGTGGCTCATTTAGGTGCAATTGCAGACCGTC
This sequence comes from Brachyrhaphis roseni, assembly GCA_903066815.1. Taxonomy (NCBI): domain Eukaryota; kingdom Metazoa; phylum Chordata; class Actinopteri; order Cyprinodontiformes; family Poeciliidae; genus Brachyrhaphis; species Brachyrhaphis roseni. Next base: position 9,100 of record CAEFZY010001613.1, read on the forward strand.
ATGCACTGTTGCCATTGGACTGGGGGGGCAACATAAGCCTGACTACCCAACAAGGCTTATCATAACACACTGGGGAAAAGCCTGGTTATCATACTGAGATAATCTGACCATTCCCCAGCATGGAGTGATAGAAGTGTTGCCAAAAAGACTGTATTGAATTGCAGTTTTATTTTTTGCATTATTTAAATGATCATGCCAATAAAATAAAATTTTGAGCTCATTGTTGTCTAACCTTAATTTGAATTTTACAAAAGTGCTTGCTATCTTCTAAATAAAGACTTACCATTCTACAGAACACAGTATTTTCCCAGTTCAGTGTATTAATGTAAGATGTCTCTGCTGACTCAGGTCTGATGTGTGGTAGGATTTCACCTCTCACCCTTTTTCTCCCTTTTTCACTGTGAAAATGATTCCTTATATCCGTCTGTTTGTGTGTAACATTTAAATGGTAATAATGTAATGGATTCCATGGTTATTTATCCCCAGAGGTTCCGTAATTACCAGAATGTTTGTTTAATGCTTTGAAAATGGCATCTAAATGGAAGCAAATCGATACAACCCCGATAAGCCTCTGTGACGAATGAAGCAAAAGTCAGAAGATCACCACAGTATGAATTCACTCACTGTTCCTTTTTTTTCTTAAGCAACACTGTCAAAGAATAGAGGAAATTAAAAAAAAAAAGACTGACATGTTGACTTGACTGACAGTGATTTGTTGAATCCTCATGCTGAACAAGCTGTGAAACATTCTGACCTCAGTTAGGAAATGTTTGCTAAAGTTAGATAAGAAGGGACCTATTGCTAAGGCATGGTCTGAAAATGTGGCTCTTCTCTCGGTGATTTTAATACATAATGAAACACTTATGAGACTTACTGTGACGAAAGCATTCATTTATCTCGTGCCTTATGTGAACACAAGTTGTAAACTTGGGCTCATTTATTTTCAGCGAATCACAAACAGACTGAATAGATTTTTGTTTTTATTTCCCTTGCTGCAGATTTGCACTTCAGCTCCTTGTTTTTAACTATAAGAGTGGAAAACATCATCTCGGACAGTCCCAACCCTTAACCCAGTTCAGCATTTTTCAAACTAATGCCTTCAATTTCTTCATTAGTGAAATGTCATTACACTGTTCCACACACGTGAACTGAGTCTGAGCTGTGTTACTGCAGGCAGGGTTGCAGCATTGGCAAATCCCAGTCGAATTATCTGGACGGCATTGTTTCAGAAATGCATGAAGCTGCCTGAAGCATTGTTTCGAATGAAGGTGTCCCACTTCCTCTTCCCATCACATGAATATGACCCAGCACAATAATAGTCATGATGACTGTGATGTGTTATTGCACACTCTGGATATTATTAGACTCATCAATGTCTTCTAACAGCTGGCTCAGCCGTTTCTTAAATTAGCAATCTTGAGAGCGACAAAATGTCGTCTCAAATTTCACAGATTTCTTTGTTTTCTTGCTAACTTCAGATCAGTTTGACAGAGTGTGCATGCTGCCGTACACCATGTGTGAGCCTTTTTGTGTCTATATATAGATGTGATGAAGGCATTATGCTAGTCGTCTATGCGGTGTAAATAAACCCTGCATGTTTAGCACTTGAGAAGTGTTACATCTACAGTGGATTTTTTTGCACACCAAATCTTTACTGAAAATAAAAGTTTAAAAGCTTCACCTCTTCTTTATGTTACTGTGTCCCATGTTAAATTATGTAATACTATGCATTCAGACCATCTATGGGCTTGAAAGACTTGCTCAGAAGGGTATTTGCCAAACATACTGCAAGCCTGGGCCACTGTTTTTTTTTTTTGTGGTCGACGTTTTAGGTTCCTTGTAAAAGCATAACCTTCTGTATTTCATTGGGCATTTCTGCAATAGACCAATGAAACTTTGTGCACAATTGTAAAATACAAGGAGAGCTATTTGTGGTTTGCAAAGACTTTTACAAATTAAACATGAAGAGTACATTGTGCATTTATTGTCAACCCTATATACTGTAGTACCACCAAGTATAGATTTATGCCCAAGTCTCTCTTGCAAAAGAGATCTAGAACTCAATGGGGTTTGCCTGGTTAAATAAAAGAAAGAAAAAAAATACTCCAACCATCTACCTTCAAAAACAGCTGATTTGTAAATAGAGTCTATGTGCGTATTTGATTGTTGATATAAATCTAACTGTACTATGATAAATTAAAATCTGGTCTAGGCTTAAAACAATATCCCAAGCTTTAAACATGTCATGGAGGAATATTTAATCCATTATCTAAAGCAAATAAAATGTTTGAACTTGGCCATAAAACCTTTGTGGATAATAACTCTTAAGAGTTAATTCTCGATTTTGCAAGGAGGGAAAATTTTACACATAGGTCAAGGTTTTTTTTTTATTACTATAATTACTTAAAAAACGTATTTTGTATTTGCTATGGATGTTTTTGATAATAAAATCATGTGTTTAATCTTAAATATTAAAGCATGACAAAAGTTCTAACAAATAAATTGTAAGCAGGGACTTGATTTTTCATACAGTAAAAAAATAGCCACAAAGTTTGTTTATGATTTCATCAAACATAATAAGCTTTAACATAGATCACCACTAACCGAAATCTAAATTTCAGTTAGTGGTGAGACTTTGTCGTCACAGAATATGTTGCAAGATGCTTGAATTTTATGAGTACCTTTGTTGGTGTCCTATAGCAACAGCTGGTAGAGTCACTGACTGAAAGATGATGTTGGGAGCAGCTTATTCTCTTGAGGAGGGTGATGATAAGAGGGCAGGCAAGTTTCACTCCTGATCTGACCCAAGAAGCTAAATGACACAGACAGGTGGTGCAACTGGAATAAAAAACTGTCTGAACTACATGTCCTTGTTTACATTCAGAGTTTCAATAATACTGAACTCTGTCTGCCTCTGATGGAGACCACAGGGAACTACAACACTGACAAAAAGCTACTTCCTTAGAAAGCTGAACAAATTTGCAGCACAGAGTGCGTCTCTGCACCTTAACAAAAATGCTGCAGCATGGTAATGCTATTAGAGCTGTAGCTAAAGATGATTTCTACCATTTACGTGTCTTGCGGGTTCTCTTTCAATGACATGTTTGTTCCCTACACTGTCAGCATTGGTTTTTAAAAAACAGGAAGAAGGTTAAACAAGAAATTTGTTTATTGAGAAACTAACTCCATGAATATTTGCGATTTCTTTCTAGCATAATAATTTGAATGCCTACAATGCCTTGGAAACTGTAGCTGAGCAAAAATTCATTGGATAGTTGCTTACTTTCACTGAGATCCTGATAAACTCATTTCAGTACTCAAATTAACATTTTCTTTGTCATTGTCATGTATTCTTATAATATTTTCACTTTCAACATTACGTCTTGTCTAGTACAAAGCTGCTTTGGACTAGACTTCTTGTAAACTTCTTTTCTGATGTTTTTAATTTTTGAATGCTAATTACTTCATGTATTTTTTGATATTCTGTAACTGTTAGTGGTTGTTGATGCTTTGTTTTCGTAAAACAAAATATACAGTAAATGGTCATACTTCTACGAAGAGTCTGAAAAACTGCAATGTTGTGTTTGTGGATGGAGGTTGCCTCTGTCTCAGAGGAGAGCGGGCACAGGAACCTGGTTGTCACAAGCATACAGTTTGCAGGACTTTATCTAAGGAGTGTGATTTCTTGACAGCTTTCTAATTTGAGATCTCACCAGTTTGTTCTTTCACACCGTTCTCAACATGCATTCTTTTTTATAGCAAAGTATTTTTATGGTGGTTTATAATCTCACTGCATATAATATTACAGTTTCATAAACAGAAAATAGAAATGAATGAAATGCACCCTGTAAAAAGCCCTGCTGCATTTAGGAGAAAAATAAAATACTTCATTCTGGAGATATTTGGGCTGATTATAGTAAGCATATTGTGGAGTAGTGTCAGTTTTGGATCTCATTTTCAAGAGGGACCTGGGCAGAAGTCTGGAACACACAGCAACCTGGTTACAAAATAACAACAATTGATACATATGCTCAAGTGTGAAACAATAGAAATATGAAGAGTGCAAAAACCTCATTTTCATCACAAGAAATACCTTCATACTTGATACTCTGGGGCAACTGGTGGACTTCCCTAGCAACCCAACGTCCAGGCTTAGCTAGTTTTCTGAGGGAAACCCTGAACAGTATTTAATTTTTATGTATTCCTGCAGTGCTACTCGAAAGAAATACTTATTTTATCTGTACCAGAAAGACGTATTGATTTTTATGGCCGATAACTACCATAAAATAGTCTAACGCTGATATGTGTAGCTAAGCTTAAGTTGACTCTTTAGATGACCATTTCACAAGCTTTCTGAACAAAGTTTACAAAGTGCATAATTATACATGTGTTTAAAATAACTATAAACAGAAATGTTATGATACTTGTGCCATAACACAAGTCAAAGCTTTTTGTTGCTCGTGATCTTAAAGATGTAGGTGTACGACTTTAATGTAGGACGCCCCGCTCAACACGTGTCAACACATGTCTCTAAGTGAAACAGTATCTGTGGGGCTTTGTACAGTGTGCTGGTGGGCAGCATGTTTCCAGTGGGCTTCGGCCTTTTCCTTCACTCTGCTCTGCTGTGGCTCTGGACGGGGCTGGTCCTCTGCCTCTGACTCTGTGAGGCGATTGGCGATTCCAGGCCGGGTCCTGGAGCCTCCCCCTGTGACACACTTTCAGTGCGGCCCCACCAGCATGACTTTCACTGCTCTCCAAGGGCGGGTGGTGCACCTTCAGGGGAAAAACAAACAAATATGGAGGCTGCTGGAGTGCAAGTGTACAGACCCTGCTCATTTAACTTTCTGTGAGTACAGATCCTCAGCATCTCTGATATTGTTTTCTTGCTTTAATTTATGACCTTATTGCTATATATCTCTATTGAATACATAAAGTTAATTTAGCAGGTAATAAGAAGTACTAGAATAGTTCCCCCATTATTATTATTATTATTATTATTATTATTATTATTATTATTATTATTATGTTTAAATATGCATTTAATAACTTGTTCTTATAACACATAAAAATTAATGTTTGTGATTTTCATGTTTTGTTGCCTTGACAATAAATGTTGGGTGAAAACAGACTGATATCACTGGAATTACTGTACTTTATCTACTTCCTCACTGCATAGAGACTCAGTATTTTATGTATTATTTCTATACATCTCTCCTCTTGCCTTCATCAAAGATTCAGCTCTGACTATTTGACTAGTGGTAGATATGATGGAGCAGAATAGTGAGCACACTCATACCAATCATGAGTTGTGGTGGGCAGGGCCCTGTAAGACTGTACAACCATTGTGGTTTTTTTGGGGGGGGCCCTCTTTTGTGAGATACACACAAGCATGAGAGGAGGTGTGTGTACGCACAAGAATGAAAAGGTTAAAAAAAAGGGACAAAAAAGCTTTTTATATGTTTCAGTGGTTCTGCTGGCAAAAAGCCACCAAACAGAGAGAAACACAGAGTTTGAATAGAGGTTGTGCTTTGCTGTGTTTAGCTGTATCAGGTCATTCATACAGTGTAATACAACCATTTAATAAATTTAAAGTTTCTGAATTTTGACATTATTTTTTTGTAAAATAATATAGCTTCATGTTGTAAACTTTGTAACATTTAATTTAGATTACCCAGGAAAATGTGGACATTTCCCAACAGCATAGCAATGACAATAACATGCAGTATGATGCTTTATTCGAGAAGAAAGGTTGAGATTGTGCTTCCGTTCCTGAAAATGGTGTTATGTCATCCAAAGAGGTGCATTAGACATTTGAGTATTGTAAAATTACCAGTTCTGCACACATCATCATTGTCATAGTTGGTTCTTTACCAGGCTAGTATTATATAATCCTGAATCCTGTTTTACAAAAAAAAAAACATACTGGTACACCTTTTGGTTGTCATTTTTGTAAAGAATTTGTGGAGTGCAGTGAAGATGTTTTAAACTATCGAAGTATAACACAATTAAAGCATAGCCCGCATGTCTTAAACATGAGGAATCAGCAGCATCCTACTTGTATTGTTACATCAGTTTTTACGTCAATTTGTCCTTTAGATTTTTTTTTTTAGTTAACAAAACCATGAGATGTTTATGTAATGTATTTTTTTATGTTCTTTGGTGCACAGAAAGTAAACACATTTATAAAAACTTATTGATTTTATGTTTAAAATGACAGAACATTTAGAAGATAAACAATATATTTTTGCCTACTCCAGTGCTTCAGGTAATTATTTTAAAAAGTTCAGGCAGTTTTGCTAATAGTTCCATTTGCTCACCGGAAAAGAGGAAGCAAAGGAAACGAAAGAATTGGGGTATTTAGGAATTTTAACATTCAAAGAAAGAAGCAGATTAAAGACTTAAAGAGAACACAAAGCCTTCATTTGCAGCAGCAGAAACGATAAGTTTTAACCATAGATCCAGAAAGTTTGTTTGAAATGTCTAGGATGAAAGGAAAAAAAGTCACCCAAAGCCAGGCTGATGCCATGTACCAGTACAAAGGAACTTCGGAGAAAAAAGAAATAGCTGTCAGATTGAACGACTCAAACTTCTGCAGAGCTTTAAGACCGAGCTGAAATTCATTCTTTGTTCTGCAATTTAAGATCCTGCTCTTTGACATGAAATTTATTGGTCTTAATTGTTTCTCTAAGATAACCGGTGGACAGGTCAGTCCGTTAGGTATCAGACCGTGAGACTATATGTGATGCTGGGAGAGAATTATAGCATGTTGACGGCTCAACACCCAGTGAATATGCTGCAGACCGAGGCAGTGTTTGACCGCACTGGCTAATTAGTGCGATTACTGCACAGCTGGATTGGCCAGACGTTTTACGGTGTTGTATCAAAAGGATCACTCACACGATTAAGGCTTCGTCCCGACAACTTCTGCTTCAGCAGAGTCTCTCTATTTTAGGACAACTGGACTTTGCTTTGTCTGGGGAGTAGTTGTCTAAATTTAAGAGGATGGGAAAACTGAAGCAGCCTGTGCTTTGGAGTTCCTCTTTGAGTGATGTTAAAATCTGAAAAATCTATGTTGGACTAGAGTAGTTCATTGTTCTCAATAACAACTCATGCTTTCTGAAACCAGATCTGTAAGGGTGTTTTAAAGGGAGTATTTAAGGAAATAATTTGGTGTATGTGAAGTTAGATTTGTTAGAAAGTTTTATTTAGCTGTTTTTGACTTGTAGTAGATCACTATCCAGTCATGTTAATGTGTAATAATCCCAGATTAGTCAGACCTACATCCTGAAACTAGCTGGGCCAATAACACAACTATCTTAAAGCAAACTCAATGTTGAATTCTAATTTATTATATTTTGCTGTTGCGTAGAAATGTTTTCAGACTTGCCCCCTCTTCAATTTCCCGACAATAGTTGTGTCAATACATCTAGTTAACAAGAGGAGATTTTACGAAACTACAAATGCTATTTTTTATTTTGCAAATAGAGGAAAGGTATGATGAATTACAAACTGTTCCTAAGTAATGTGCAGTTAGTGTAGAATAATTGAGTCTACGTTTGACTAGTCTATAAATTGCTTTTTTGTATGTTTCTAAGATGGACTTAAAAGCTAAAAAGCATTCATTGGGCTCCTTATTCTGGTTTTCACAAATAAAATACAGTTTCCATCCATTTTCAACTGTGTTTAAAGACTCCCTGTTCTGGGTAAAATTAATAGGTTCATGTTTAATCTTTTTAAACAGAGATTTGATGACTGCAGGCCATATTTCTTAGAAACTCTTAAAAAGTCCTTTGTCATCTGTTCTGAACAGATATACACAAAATGCCAGAGGATATGCTGCTCATAAAAATGTCATTTTTTTATTTTTTCCTTCTGATTTTAGATAATTAAAACCTTTTATATAGATCAGTGCTTACTTAACATGCTGAACAAAAATATTATTGGTACATTGGCTCCAGCCAGACTACCATAACACACATCTGAGCAGTGTACTACATGACTGAACAACATTCTAAAATTTTATAATGGCAATAATATAGGTAAATATAACAATGTTGATATCAGGTGTAAAAGGCCTGTGACCTCCTCTCTGCCACGAGACTCTGTCCAACTGACTAATTGTTACATTAGTCAATTAGCTATTGTTAGCTAAAATATTAGCTAACAATAATTGTCCTCTAAGCAATCCTTTGCTATGTGAATATTGCATCCACTGATATTGCATATGGTTGTGATATATTGTGCAACCCTATAGACAACAATACCACAAACAGGTTCAGAAGATAGAGGAAGTTCTTCAGAGTCCAACCTGCACTAGGAACAGGCTGAGAAGGGTCTCAGGTTTTGACTCTGCCACTCCACAGATAGTGTCCTGACACTCAATGTGATATTGAATGCCAGAACATTAGCCTACAATATCCAGACCCTTCATCTCATGACAAAATGTGTCCACTGCTTTGGCCCTGCAATCTGAAAGGCTTTTAATGACCTCAGTGACCTCTGCAATGGTCTGTTGAAGTATTTGATTAAATTCAGTAATTTCAGAAGTGACTGTTGTGTATTTGTTTGACATATTCTTGACAGTAACCCTAAGAGAACATTACTGGTTCTTAGATTAACTAGTTATTGATTTATTGGTTACTGGTTTCAACTCTATAAGTAAGATTTCTTTTGATCCCTGGTCCTTCAGTTGTTCTTTCTGCGTGAAATTTTTTCTTCATTTCTTCTTCACATGGCCTCAGTTTGCCCTTTCTCTAATACCACTCTCCATCTTTTTGCCTCTCCTCATCTCACCTTTGTAATCAGGCTCTCGTTTCCCTCTCTGATTGCTCATCTGACATCTTTCCTTTACCCACTCTCCCTTTGCAGCAGCCCGTCGGACCGGCACGGTGCCTCCAAGCCCCCACTGAGCTCCTCGGCCATGACATCACGCATCCTGCTGCGGCAACAGCTAATGCGGGACCAGCTCCAGGAGCAGGAGCGGCGGGAGCAGCAGAGACAACAGTCCTCCCACTACCCACAAACCACAGCGACCCAGACCCCCGCTATCAATGTCAATGTCCCTGTCAGTGTACCAGCTGGAGCACAGGTGCCAATGGAGGTTCTTAAGGTAAGCAGCCATGGCTGCAGGGGAGGAGATGGAGTGTGGCGGCATGTTTAATTAGCAGGCTTGGTTATGTATAAAGTTTCCACTTCTGGAAGTTGTATGCGTCACTGCCCCAGTCTGAAGGGTCCAGCTGTATTAATAGATGTTGGTGACTCGAGCGTAGACAGTCAGACAGTTGTGGTTTTACTACAACTGACTGAAAAAATAAAAAACGAAGAAAAAAAAAGACTGAGCAGGAGTGAGTGAAGTGTGTTAAAATGCGTATATGGGGATTATCTTTCCTGAGAGAATTCCTCTTTAATGCACGCTGTGCTTCCTGCCATTTGGATTTAGCCATCTTTAATCCTATTTGCTCAGCTACGTTCACATCTTTTCGTAGCTTTGATTCCCTGGCAGTCTAAAGGGGGACAGGTTGTTCAGGTTTTCTGTCTGAGTAGAGAGGGTTGGTTTTTGCTTAAACATTTTAACCAAGACTTTTGGTAAGTTTTATTCTTTACCTAATTTTCTCAGATCGGTGTTTCTTTTTTTAAAAAAAAAAAACACTTCAAAAATGTGTTGAGCTGTGTTGCGTAAATGTAAGCACAACCAAAGATCTCAGTGTAGTTTATACTTTTTGCTCCTTTATTCAGTTTACTCTTCTACTTTTCCTTGCTATTCTGTTTTATTTTGTTCTTGATATGAAAAGCCGGTGTTTTTGGAATGTTTTGGACACAAACTTAAGCTCTAAATTGTTTTTAGTAAGGGTGCTGTTTTGGAAAATGCTTTATTCCACATCTTTATGAAAGCACTAGGTTTTACATGAGCTACTTTTAGTTTATATTTTCTTTTTGTTTTAGGTGTTTCATCTATTTAAGAAAACCATTAAGCTTTGAAAATATATTCATAAGTCTTATAGTAAATGTTTGCAGTAGCATAACCTCATATGAAATTTTTTCTTCATTTCTTTGAAAAATACTTTAGAGGCTTGTTTTTACCTTCCTTAGCAGACTTCTCAAATATTTTTTTTAAGTGATTTTTGTTTTTCATGTGTTGTCCAATCCAAAAGTTGGGATAATTCCAATTTTGCAACTAGAACCGTGGTATGCTGAATATAGTACATACTGCCTTAACCTTACTCCTCACTGTGCATGTTATTGCCTTATCTGTGGATATGGTAAAGTTAAGGCGAGTCATTATCTTCTTGTAGCCATTTTCATGTGATGCTGCTGATTCCTTGTTTTTCCCATTTTGAAAAGTTGCTAATCAATCTGTTTGTTATGCCACAATTAAACCCCGATGTAGCAAGAAGTCATAAATTTATTTATCGGGAGTGTCAGCAGTGACACCTATTGAGTTACTCATGAGTCTGTACAACACTGTTACTTTTCTTTGACTGGTTTTCTTTTTAAATACATGTACTAAGTTAAAGGCTGAATTAATGGAATTTCTTGAGTTAAAACCATGTTGCAAATCATCTGTTGCAATAAGGTGTCCACTTCCAATTTATGGTGACAGACTTTACTTATCTAGCCCTCTAATGGAAAATTAAAAAAGATGTTTGTTTAATTTTTGTGGTCTAAAATGTCCTTCAAAGCATAGAAACAAAATATTAGTTGCTGAGAAATGCTGCAACAACTGGAAAAAAAATTTGTTTTGTGTGCTTAAGCGCATTTTCAGCACCTTAGATGTGCATGGCATGGGTCATCACAGGACACAAATTCAGTCCATTGAAATCATTACCTTCTTCTTGTAGCATAAACATGACCTATTCACCATAATCTGAAGCTCTTTGAGAGATTTAGGATGCCCCTACCCTGAACCCTCACCTTGTGTACAATACATAAAATTTGAGTAATTTCTCTGTGTTTGCCAGAGCTTACAGACATTCTTCTTTGACTGTGGTCTTCAAAATGAAAAGGCCGTTCAAGCTTGGCGCTGTTGAGCTGGGTTAACCTGCTCCCGTCTGTAGGTAGATTAGTGGAGTCCACACAGAGCTCAGGGGTACCAGGCAGAGCTGCTGAACCTCAGAAAGTGCAAACATTAAGCTCAGATGAGTTTATCTAAAGACTGATTGGACCCTTAATTAACCAACTGACCTCTGACCTCTTGGGGGAATAAGTATGGGATCAGTTTAGGGATCAAGACAAAGGCAAGCACAGTCTTACCACACACTGAACGCTAATTCAGTGAAGAATGCTTGTAATTAGCGTCCACTGCCTTAATTCCTCAGCATATTTAAGAGAAGAAAAAAAAAAACCACACTGCTTTGAAATTTGCGTGGGCGAACTTCCTGAAAGGGTTAAAAGTTGTTTTTATTTTTAAGGGATTTATGCCACCGTGAAAAGAACAATGCACTCTTCTTCTCTACTAGATGCTTTTGGATCACACAATTATTGATTCATAACAAGCATAGTTCATAAATAGTGACACACCGATCAGAATATTTTGTGGTCGACTTCCAGTATTGAGTTTTTGTAAACCTGCTGTTTCTGATTTTGTCTAATAAATATAAATATTTTGAATCATTTCAGCATATATTAGCAATTAGCATGATTAGTGTAGTTATTTTGGCCTAAAGGTTTTGGAGATCATAAAGAAGTTTTTCATTAAATTTGGAATGGGTGTTCTTTTAGTCAGCAGTGTTTTTTACTTTGCAACTCTCTCAAGGATGCAGGTCAGTGCAGCCTCTATTTTAGTTGTTGAATTATGAAGGCTGATCTTAATTATGGCAACTGTTCATTTTTAGTGACCTCTTGACTGTTTGATGCTCTGCTGGAGTAATTTTGGTAGACTGGCCACCGGTCTATGTTTTCGTCCATGTTTAATCCATTTCTAGATAATAGCTTTCACTGTGCCTTACTGCTTCCCCAATGACCTTCAAATTAATTTGTTACCTGAAACTGTCGCTATGTTTATGACTAATATTCTAAATTATAAATTCTTTAAAGAGCTTAGAAAAAGCGCATGCTATCTGGGCATACTGCAAGAAGGCATAAACTCTGAGATTAGACTTTTCAGAGAGTAATTTTGTTATCTGGTTGAACGATACATGCTAAATGTTCAAACGCTAAAATAAACAATATTGGAAAGTACAGTGAGAATGATGAAAAGGTAATATTACTTTATTCCATTGCTTGGATTTTGATATTTGGTTTTTGTCCATTGTAAACAATTGGAACTAAGATCAAAATACAGAACAAATGTGTATCGTCTACATGGTGAACGCTTTCATCCAGTAACACTATCACCACAGTGGGAAAAAGCTTGTCTTGTGCATTATTTGAAAAGAAACAACAACTAAAAATACTTGATATACAGCCCACATTTATTCCAAGTAATTTTATTACAGCTTTCTCACCATGAGATCAACTAAGTATAATTCCCAACATTATCTTCTAGTATGAGCTATGCTAACTTTACGAGTATTTTATCATCCTAAGGCACAGTTTTAGTTAGCCTGGAGTGTTAATTTGCAATTCTTGTGCATATTAAACTCAGTCAGAGTGAGAGGCCGACATGACACTGAAATGTTGCCGTTCACATTAACTTCATAGTTGTTGTCTGCAAATTCTGCAAAGCACGTTAGCAGTCTATCTGTGAGACAAAGTGGCCCATTCTTTCAGGATGCAAGGCAAATGGTGACTGTCTTGCTAATGTATCCTGGTCAGACCATCATGGAATGCCTTGGGTATCCAAGTAAAAAAACATACAAATCATTGTTTGTCATTCTGAGTTCACCATGCACCCATTTTTATTCAATACAGCAGGATGCTTTGTGCTTGCTTTTGCGGAGTTTCTGACTTTTTAGGGGCTAGGTTGCCATTGCCCTCTGGCCCGTTGATGTCTAAAAACGAGTGAGGGGATAAATAGTTGCCTTGTTTGCTTCAGTTTCAGATGCTACAAGTCAGAATTTGTTGTTACAGTTTGAAATCGTGTACTCTGAGGCGAGTACACTGAGTGAAGTTGAGCAAAGAAATGTTTAATTCAGTTCTCTCTGGCTGGACGCACGATCCAGCTGCACTCGCTAAAGACACAAAACTGATGGCTTTATGTACAACTAAGACAGTGAGAAGTTAATTCTGTTTTTAAGAGTTTAGAAGCACACTATGAAAATAATCTCTTTTCATGTTAAAAACAGAAAATTTGTTACACCCAACTTTACGTTGTTGCTACAAAAGCAGCATTGAGAAGACCAGGACTTTAAAGCTTGTGGTCTGTTGCCCTGAGGCTTCAATGAAGTCCCTTGAAGCTCTGAGGTCATCTTATTATGTGTGATAATTTAGGAACTCACTGAGGACAAAATAGGCTCAAAAGCCTCAATTGTTTATTTTAAAGAATCTAAATCAGGTGGATAAGAAATATAGCAAAAAATAATTGAAAGTATTGATCCGCATATTTATTTATTTCAAATTATTATATAGCTTTAAAGATTAAGTAAGACAATAATTTTTACACGCAGTGTTGTATCTGTAAACAGACAAAATATTACAGTCCCTTGGTAAAATATCTATACACTTTAATTTTTTTCCCATTTTGCAACTTAGCAAAATTTCACTATATTTTATTCTGATTTTACCTTCAGTGGTGCGTGAAAGTGATCAGTACTTCGTGGGAGTGTTGTTTTTCATCATTCTTTGAAAATGGCTTGAACTGCATCAGATTGCCATTTCAAAATATTAAAATATTTTGAACTAAACCATCACATTGTTGCTCAGAGTGTACATTCAGGGTTGTTGTCCAGCTGGAAGCTGAACCTTCACCTCATGCTCAAATCATTTGCAGTCTCACAGAAGTAAATTTCTCCACATAATTACCTGATTTCTGTGTTCCTTTGTCTTTGTGATGGTTTGTGTTCAGTAGTGTTTCTGTCAGCCATCAGAGGCCTTAACTGAACACTTGTACATATCCAGACTAATTACGTACAAGTAGATTATTTACAAATTAGGGAACTTCTGAATGCAGATTGGTAGCCCTAGATTTTATTTAGGGATCAAAATAAGACGCTGATTACTTATGTGTTTTTCATTATCATTTTCTGTCTCATTTTTCTTGCACTTTACAAGGCAATGCACTACTTTTGGCCATCCCAGATTGTTGTTTTTACTTGTTAATATTTGCAAAAGTTTTACACATTTAACTCTTCTCTAAAAATAGGTTTATATTGTTGTGCTTATTTGCTACATTGGGGCAGCAGTATTTTGTGTCTGTTGCATTTAATGCTCTTAATGCCTCCTTTGTTTCTTCTTTTGCAACAAGAAAATCTAGGATTTGGATTTAGTGAGTACGTAAGAATAAAATGGAATTGTAACGAGCTCCAGTGGTGGCATGTCTTGCACTTATTTTTGTTGCTGGCAGAAAATGAAATGTTCCATAAATTACAGGTAATGTCTTCCCAAGAATCACAGATAAAAACCATCAATGACTTAATTGACTGATGGTATACATTATTTGTAACACAGATTTATGTGACAGAAAGATTTTTTTGTATTTCACAAATACAAAAAAGTTATCAGTAAGAACTTTGTGAGATATTCCCCAGGCAAAATGTGAAGATAAAAACCTATTTTAAGCTGGTGTAGGGATGAAAACATGTTGTGACATAATAACTGTATTTTTGTCTATCCATTGTCTGTGCCAGGGTATTAATGGCATATCCTGTAAATACATATAAAGTGATAAATTCATCTTTCAATGCAGTTGCATAATTACACTGATAAAAATGGAAAAAATCCAACTTTTAATTTTGACTAATTTATTCAGTGAAGGAAACCAACATAATTTGTGGAAAAATTATTATCCCTAACAATCTCTTAAAAGTAAATACAGCTGAGGATGTTTTTTTTATCCGTGCTATTCATCTAACACTGTACTTTATAATGATTTGAGGGTTTCAACTGCTATGTGTGTGGTATATAAGCGAGACATACTGTAATTCATTTTCATTATGGTTTTACTTGTGCAGTGCCCATGTTTGATAATGTTAGAGGATCTTGTATGCTGATTTCTAGTGACATAGACAGAGTAGGCTATGTAAATTTATGTTTTTTTCCCAATTGTAGGACCTTTTTAACCTGATTTTAAACCTATTTTTTTTTTAAATTCAATATTTATCTGTGCCTAAAATATCATAGAATAAAGTTCAATTTAAATAAAGTAGTGGGTTGATTTTTAATTTATTGGATTGAAGAAAATAAACTCTTGAGGACTTAATTTTAAAAAATCATGCAATAACAGAGAAAATAATAATCTTGGCAGTGTAGCAATACACTAATATAAAGTGACATCATGAAAGCTAACAGAAGACTTCTTGTTCAATCCAACCGGTAATAAATCATATTTGTCCCAGAGTGACACTGCTGTGCCTCATACGTCTTTAACAAACAATAACCGTGCCCCCCATAGTGGTGTCAGCCCAGTGGTCTTGTGATGAGAATACCTTCAGGATATACTGTATGTTAACGTAGCTCACATGAGTGTTTCCTACAGAACAATGATGCTGTATCTGTGCATGGACAAGCACCTCTGAATGAGCTTGTGTTCCAAGGTACTTAGTAATTTCTAAATCACATGACCAACAGTTCTCTGATAACCTTTTCTAACTGAGTATTCATAGTTGCTCAGTTGACATTTCATGGTTAACTTTTGTTTAACTCTGCTCAATTGTTTTGCCTTTGATTTTACATTTACACAGTTTATCAGGCATAGTGATACCTAGTTTGTGGTTTTGCCACCTTTAAGGGAAAGAAAACTGCCATCAAGCTTTTGCTAAAACTTGCAATGAATATTTTACATTACAAAGAGGAGTTTTTTTTTTTTTTTTGAAGATTTGCTTTAATTGATCTACATTTTGAGCATGAATGGTTTGTTTACAGTCAGGCAAGAACAATTACATTTAAGTCCAGTCTTTCCCTTGGCCACTCTAAAACATACATGTTTTTTTTAGCCATTCATAGGTACAATTGCTGGCCTACTCTGGGTCATTGACCTGCTGCATAACTCCAGTGTGTTTGAGTTTAAGGTCACACACTGAGGCCCAGATATTATCCTGCAGGAATTTCTGACTGAGAGCAGAATTCTTGGGTCCATCAATTGCTTCAAATGTCTGAAGCTGAACAGCAGCTCAGACTGTCACACTATCACTGCCATGTTTGACTGTTGATATGATGTTCTGTCTTTGAAAATCTTTGTTAATTTTACACCAAAATGTTCAGTTTTTATCTCCACCATTCACAGAATATTTTCCCAGTAGTTTTTAGGGTTATAAAGATGAAGCAGTTAGATAAGCTAGCTCTGTCCTAGGATCCAGTACTGAGATACAGAAGTACTCTGGCTACGATTACTTCACTGTTGGACAATGTCTAACCCCCATATATGAAGCTGTTGCTAAACTAAAAAAACTTCTTCATTGCATCCTGGGTGCACAATTAAGCATTATTGTAGTTTCTTCCTCCTACCAGCTGTTAGATTAAAACCAGTAATACCATGGCTCCCAACAAACTCAAGAAGTATTTACATTCCTGCTGTTATTTACACATCCCATCTGATCTTCATACATATTTTTTTTATTTCTTGTAAATCCTGTTGCTGCTTTCCATATTTATACACACATTGTAATTTTTTTTTTAAATACAATTTTTTTTAGGTTCTGAATATACTATTTTTAATAGCTGTACAGAAACACTCATCCTATGTTTTAAATTTACCAATTTACTATCTAAGGACAAACAATTTTTTACTGCTGTACCTGTAACGTGCCACAAAAGTGCTTGTTGCAACAACTTGTTGCTGGTCCACTTGATTTTCCAAAGGCGGCACAATAAAGGACCTTACTACATTCTACTCTTTTTTTTTTTTTCTGTTGTAAAACGGGTCTTTGTTTTTTGTTCAGCAGTAGTTCTTATCATTCTGTTGTAGCTCTCTGTATTTGATTAAAAAAAAAAAATTAAAAAAAAATGTGTTTATGATGATGTGGACTCTAACATTTTGCATATGATCTATTTGGTCTATATGTATTTGCATATACACCAAAAGTTCCACTAAGCACACAGCATATTAGTTGTCATGTTTACAGATTTTGAGCTCCTCTAAAGTTTCTTTGGTCTGCTTCTCTGACTAATTCAGATTGACTGAATGAAGTTGTTTTGGTAGGTGTAAAGTTGTGTTATGGTCTTTCCTTTTTTGGATGATTGATCAAACTGACATCTGCTTAAGCAGTTGTTTTATAATCTAACTCTGATTTGAAAGTTTTCCAAAGCTTTAACTTTGACCTGTTAACATAAGAGTTTGATTGAAAACGATCTTTTATTCATAGGATTTGCATGTGTCATTGTTTGCTTCAGTTCATGTACTGTCTGAGTACTGAAGAATTTTTTTCAAATGCAGTGGAAATATCAGAAATTAGCTGACTGTTTACTCTGGGCCTGTGATGTTTAATGTGATAAAAATAACTGCAAAGAAATCTGTTTAGAGACAGGTTCATGTTAATTTCAATAAACTCATCTAGAGAAGCAAACTGCAGACTAAAGACAATGAAGAAGACTTTATTCTTTGTGCTGCGCTAAATTGGGAACACATATCAAGCATTCACATGGGTTAAAAAGTGGATGGGGCAAAGACACAGCCCCAGGCAAGGTTCAGTTAAAGAAGTGGCTTTCTCAAACAAAGACTCTAACTGTTGGCAGCATATCCTGACATCAAGTGACACGCCATAAAGAAATAAATACAGTTTTTACATAAAACAACACAAATTTGAAAAGGATCATTGTGTTCACTGAGATTCCCAGACATGCATATCTAATTAGTTTTCTTGCCTTTGAAAAGCTGAGCTGGATGTGTCTTCTCACTCGAGCAGGCACAGCAGAGGAGGCAGCTGCTGCAGCGCATCTTGGCTGAAAAAAATCACACTTGTATTTTTAATTTTTGCTTAAATTTAACGGTTTAAAGGAGGTAATATGCTTGAGATGCTTGGATACCAACCTTATGAGGTATGTCCTTTATATATATATATAAAAAAAAAACTGAACAGGATATTTAATTAATCAGAATTTGTCCAGTTCACTGTCTTGACTCCAGTTGGAATATCTTTAACAGTGCCAGGGTGTTATTTAAAAACGTTTTTTTTAGTTGATTTTTGTAAACCGCAGGTGTTGGGAGATTTTTTGGCGAATATTCAAGCCAAACGGAGGAAAGTTTAAATTTAGACCTCCAAATGTGAGATGGATTACAGCGGCTCCGCTCCATTTAAAATGCTTTACAGTCTGACAAACACTGTCTCTGAAGTTGTTTGTGTGTGGGTGTTTGTGTATATATGTGGGTGTTGTGTGGGTCTGCCTGCAGATATATATTTCTGGCTCATTAATGCTGGCAGATTAATGAGCCTCAGATATCAAACTGAACTGCAGCTTGTGTGCAGAGCTGGATGGTAACACTTGACACCATCTTAAATTAAGTTGTAAAGCATATTGAAGCATTTCTTGATTATATTGGTCTTTTTTTGAAAAGTAATTTAATTTGACAAAATAAAACTTTGTAGCAACTAGGGAGGCAAAGATTCGACCAGATTTTAGAAAATTTTAAAAAAAAACAAAAAAAAATTGTCTTCACCGTTGGAGGGTGTGCAAATTGTAAACTTTGGTTTAAATAATCTTAAATAATCTTACTAAAGTAGAATACTGTATTCGACTCAAGGTTTGATTCATATTTTGGACGGTTAGTTCTGAAGCAAAAACATTTAAAATACTCCTTTTCATGTGTTTTCACAAATAGAATAAAAACCTCAGTGTTTTAAAGAATCACAGTTCAGTGTAGAAAAGGGGAGCGACTATCAAACAAGTTCTCAAGCAAGATGATGCAAAGATTTTAATAATATTTTCAGGAAAACTTAATGACACCAGGAGTGGCTCTGTGTGTCTTATTAGTTAGCGCATGTCAGTTGTCACATTTAACACATATTGTACATGCCTGGCTGAACTGGACCAAGATGGAGTCGACTACTGGATATCAGACATGAACAGTCAAGATTAGAAACCATCAGTCAGATGCTCTCGGTGTGGATTGTTGCTTCGCACCTAAGAATCCCTTTCATTTGTTTGTTTAACCCTCCTGTTATGTTTGTTTCTGAGGTACAGCAATAATGTTCCTGGGTCAGAAACCAAAAAAATCCTCCTAAACATTTTTGCATCTGATTATTAACCAATCATTTCAATCAATACTTGTGCAGTGATGTTTTTTATTTCTCACAAATAAAGGATCAATGACGACAACTTAGTTATTTACTCATTTGGACATAAAAAATTTAATTTACAAACTATAATTATCCTTGAAATTGATCTTTTGTAAAAAAAAAAATATATATATATTTAGAATTTTTTTTTCAGTGGGTGATCTTTATAATTGAACTTGAAACAGATGTGCTGTTTTGGGTCAAATTGACCCGCTGATTAAAATCAAGATAAATGAGTCATGCAGAGAGTATTTATGTTTCCCTCCACTTCTGCTGAGTGTCCACTCAGTGTGGGTGGAGTTTGTCCAAGGGAACAGAAAAGGTTCCTGTCAAAGGTTGTATGAACACCTGCTTTCTCGCAGTTTCCTAGTGAAGTAAAGAGAATAGCGAGAAAGTGGGCTTGTGTGCGTGAAATATGTCTCATAGGTACAAGGAAACATAGAATTGGACATTTTTTTTTACCTTTTTTACCCTTCAACTTGACTGCTGGGTCAAATTGACCCGAATAGTATCTATGTAAAAAGTAGTTGCAGAGGGGGTTGCAAATGTGTAAAATTAACCATTTTCAATTTATTTGTAGAGTGTACTTATTAAGACAAATAGAAAAAGACTCATGCAGAAAAAATACTTCCAACTATTAAAAAAATAAAAAATAACTTTAAAACTGGTCAATTTGGCTCGCAACATAACAGGAGGGCTAAATGAATTTGAGACAAAGGACAGTCTTTTGAAGAATCTGTTATCAGTTCTAAGGTAGTCTTAATTCCAAAATTCATGAAATATGTTCTGTCGTGTTTTCAAAATACAATAAAGATTACGTTTTTTAACAAGCTCAGTTCAGATTTCTTTTTTTTTTTTTGTTTGGTTTTATTTATTTTGTAATTGAGTTTGTCCCCCAGCACAGCAAAAAGTATTTTTTGACACCTCTGTCAACACAGCAGTTTCACTCAGGAAATACTTCCTTATACGCTTCCAAATGAAAGCCTCAAATACTTGGAAACTGTAATTAAATTTTTCATTTAGCCACTCATTTTAACATCTGAAGCTCATAATAGTAGTTTAAGCTTCCACCAAACAAAGTCAAATGGGGACATAGATAGCAATTTATCAGACATGTTTCACTTTGATGAGAAATATTTAGGTGTCACCCTAATCTCAGAGTATTATGTTTTCTTAGCATAATGTTTTCTGCTTTCGATCAACAGGTTCAGACTCATTTGGAAAATCCAACCAAGTACCACATCCAGCGCTCGCAGCAGCAGCAGGTGAAGCGGTACCTGGGAAAGCTTGGTTCCCAGGCGTTGAGCTTGCCCTGCCCCAACCAGTCCTCTGACCACGGGGGCATGCCGCCAGGGCCGGGCAACAGCGCCCCCAACAGCCCTATGGCCTTACTGACCCTCAACTCTAACTGCGAGAAAGAGGTGTGAGCGGTCTCATTGTAAACGCTGTGCTTTCACATTTCGTGTTAGTAGAGAATTGAACCTAGGCTTTTGTGTCTGACTGTAGATGGATGATGTCATTGACGACATTATTAGTCTGGAGTCCAGTTACAGTGATGAGATCCTCGGCTTGATGGATCCTGGACTGCAAATGGCAAACACGGTGTGTGAGTTTTCTGGTGTATTACTGTCAGCACAGAGCTGTCTGTGAAAGGTCACAACATATAAGAGATTGAGAATAAATTATCTGCATGCTAATGGAAATAGCCTGACATTTTAAAGCGTACATCTTAAAGCAATGTTCATGTGGTTCTGCACATTTATTTACTTTTTTCACTAATGAACAGAAAAGTGTATGGTAATTAATGAGTTCAGTAAGTGCTTCATGCCGTATTGACGGATCACAAAGCGATGCCATTTGCCTGACTGCAATAAAAACCCTAACATCAAATCTGACATTTTCCCGCTGCATTGTCGTTCTGATTACTGTGGTTTGATAAGCCTCTAATAAAGATAGATGTATTCTCTCCGTCACTCCCCCAGATCCCTGTACCTGCTAACCTCATGGACATGTACGGTAATCAGGGCATGCCGCAGCAGGGCCTGCCCATCAGTAACTCCTGCCCTGCAAATCTTTCCAACATCAAAAGGGAATACTCAGGTGAGCAGGAAGCAGAGCAGATCTTATACAGACAGTGGCTATGGATTTAAATTTACGATTGCATCAATTCTGTAACAATATTACCTGCCTGGGGGTTGGGATAATGAATATACATGTGTTTTTTGGCACTGATTGTTTAGTTTTCTTGTTATTTGTTATGTAGTGTCTCAATCCCCGGCCATTATGCACATGCTGGACAAGTCTGGATCCTGTGGAAAATTTGACACCTATCAAAGGCCAGAAGGATTCCCTGTGGGTACGTCTCGGTATTTATCTCCAAACTACACAAAACCAGTGCTGTTTCTTTTAAATCACTTCTAAAGCATTTATTGCACCCTTAATTTTAACTAACCAAAGCGCTTTTCCCAGAAGCTGAGGTAAGAGCCCTCGCCAAAGAAAGGCAGAAGAAAGACAACCATAATTTGAGTAAGTTCCAATTGCAGCATCCTATTTTATTTGCCAAAATTAACATTTGACAAACTATTTTGCTTGACGCACCATCCAAATACCTTAAAAATCCTTTTAAATCATATCTTTATTTTTAATTCATTTTGATCATATTAATTTCTACATCCAAAATCTAAAACTATAAAATAGTAAAAATAAAAAAGGAAACAGAACACAGCTGAAATTGACAGAGTGATGACCTCATATGCAAACACCAAGCTGTGGCATCAATTCAAAAATTTACCATGCCAGATAAAAGCAGCAATGGTGAAGTATTGAGTGATTTCTAGGAGCAATTATTGATTTGTCCATTGAGAAGCTCGAAGTAAGGAAATATTACTTTCCTTACTTCAGAGCTAAAGAATTTGAGGTTGGGAATTCAAACCTCTGGATTGCAGCGTCAAGAATAAACCACAGTTGCATATTGGGAATCTGTTCTACCACACAATGTACTGTCCCACTTTCTCCTTCATTTAGCTGTGATACTCAAAAAAATTAGTACCTAATAATAGTTTATAGAGAGGGACTATTTATAGAGATGTTCTTTATAGAAGTTTATAGAATAATTCATACAGTAGTCGTTATCAGATGTGTTGTACTGACAGCAGCCTCAGAAAAGTTTTTCTTCCAGAAGAAATGTTCTCTTTGGTCATCTGACTGCTGACTTATTGCTCTAATCATTAATAGTATGAACTATGTAATTTTTTATCTCCCAGAACTTTGTTTTTTTCTGTCCTTTGAATCCAATATTTGAGTTGTTTCAAAGAAATTTGCCCTCTTTTCTATCACTATTTTTACTCATTTTTCTTGCATTTAGTAGCTTTGAGTAAAGTAAAAGTAAAAAAACTGCATCTTTTTTTTGAGTTGCCAAAAAGTGACCACACATCCTTATCATAAAATTTTGTTTAGAACGTATTTTAATTTTAGAGAATAGTAATTTTTTTGCTGGCGTTTCATATCTCCGGTTAACTACACAAAGTCAGAATCCTTATAGTACATCATGTATTTCTTATTTTAAAATAATGTAGAGCCAATTGGGATTATTTTTTTCATATATTGAACCATTTTAAGTTTCTGGCTCTGAAATAAGTACAGTTGCTCTTAAATAAATCTTGGAGCTATGTTTGTTTTATTCCTTGCTTGTTTTGCAGTTGAACGAAGACGACGGTTTAACATCAATGATCGTATCAAGGAGTTGGGGACTTTGATTCCAAAATCCAATGACCCGTAAGTTTCCCATTGCTTTGATTTTACTTCAGAAAGCTTGAAAAAATAAACCGATTCATACTTTCTTTGGATTGTCGTATTCTCATATCTCATATCTGAAGATTATAGCAGTATGTGGTTTCAGTAATTGGTTGTGAAGATAACACTATAAACATAAAAGGAATAGAAAAGTTAAACCTGTTCTAGAGTACATACAAAAAAAAATCTGTATTCCTTTAATATTCTTTTTTTTTATTGCAAAGTCCCCTCTCTATGTTGCTATCTCTGCAAATAGAAACTCAAGAAAATATTGTTTGAGGAAACCCACAAGGGGGATTTTGTACCAGGAAACACTGTAACATCTGAGGCAATGCTCTTGATTTGTGTAACTGATGAATTCTTGTATTAGCTGCAGCTGAACTTTAAAACTACTTGATACTTTGATAACCCATGTTCTGCTTGAAGGCTAAATGTGACCGTTAGTGAATCAGTAAGGGTCGCTGCACAGTCTGTGGTTCACCCTGAATATTACAACATTTGCTAGTTGTTTGAAAGCCCTACTTTTTATTCTGATAAACCCACTCCCCTCAGACATTACCATTATATGTCTAAATATAATTAATTTTCTCTGATATTATTCTTTAAGTAATCTTAATTTAATCCTCACATCTTATCATTTTAGCCTGTGATGTTGCAGCTCTGAAGCACTCCTTGCTAGTCTTGCTCTTATAGCATTTTAGAGGTTTGCAATCTGAAACACTGCAATTACATGTTGTTAAATACCAAACGTTTCTCATTTTTGTCTTAAAACAACTCTTAAGGTTGAGAATGTTGACTGACATTAAAATGTCAAGCAAAGGAATAATGGCATCTTTGTGATTTTTAGAGACATGCGCTGGAACAAAGGCACCATCCTGAAGGCATCAGTGGATTACATCCGAAAGCTGCAGCGTGAACAGCAGAGGGCCAAGGAGCTGGAGAACCGCCAGAAAAAACTTGAGCACGCCAACCGACATTTGATGCTCAGAATACAGGTATATATATCAAGAGAACGGCGTAATGCCCATTATGGCATTTATATTATGCGCTGTATGTGTAAATCTGTACAGTGCATTTCAAGGAATTCATACTCCAACAACTCTTTCATATTTTATCATTCTACAAACACAAATTTTAACGTATTCTATTTGAATCGATTATGACAGACCAACAAAAAATAGTGCACATTGTGAAGTGAAAAAAACTGAATAAATAATTTCCATCTTTTTTAAAATAAAATCTCAGAAAAAGCATCGACCTCTGGATGTGTTTAGGTGATGGACACATATCCCAAAAGACTTGCAGCTGTAATACAGTAATAAAGAAAATATATTTTTACTACAATTTATGTGCTTGAAAACAAATGCATGCAACGCATATCTGATTTTTATTTATAGAAATGTTTGTAAACTTTACCTGTGTTGGTCTGTCACTTAAATTCTAAGAAAATACATTCAAGTTTGTAGTTGTAGGTTAGGAAATAAGTATAGAAATGTAACAGTGAGAATGTAAATGTCTCTTTAAAGAATCTCGTCTCTGCTAACCTGTTTGACACACAAACTTTAAGACACTCTCCTGTGTGTGCAAATGACTGTACCTTGCAGGAGTTGGAGATGCAGGCTCGGGCTCACGGTCTGGCCATCACATCCTCAGCACTCTGCTCTGCCGAAGTTGGGGTGCGGCCCATTAAGCAGGAGCACTCTCTGGAGGACTGTCAACGAGACCTGTACACGCTCCACCCTCATCACCAACACCACCCCGCCTGCACTCCGGAGCAACCCAGCACGCTGGAGCTGACCGAAGGTCACTCCAACTTCCCAGAGGGCCACTACAGCAGCGTTCACGGCAAAGCAGGATCCAAACTCAATGACATCCTCATGGAAGACAACTTATCACCTGTCAGAGGTGGGGACCCTTTGCTTTCTTCTGTCTCCCCAGACACTTCAAAGGACAGCAGTCGCAAGAGCAGCGTCAGCATGGATGAGAATGAAGAAGGCTGTTAGCGCACCCTAGTGGTAGACACCTTTTCTGTATCTTTAATCCCTCCATCTTGCCAGAAAACAAGAGGCTAACACAGTTGCAGTTATTCTTTGTTTTGTGGGGGTTTTTTACCTTTCTTTTCATTTTTATGTTTCTTTTTTTCCCCTATTGTTTGTCTTTCTAAGCTTTCAACCTTGATTACAAGGACTGATTTTAAAGTATTTTCTTTAATCAATGCTTTGGTGACAATGAGTTACAAAATTTAGATGTTTTTATATTTACAAACTATACATTTATCTTTCGATAGAGATTAGATTGTGTGTGTTTTTTTTCTATCGATTCCAAAGAATCTAGGGAAACTATAAATCACAGTCAGAGGTGTAGATATTTGTGGTGAGGTAAACACTGCTTTGAAAATCAGTAGCAATAATAGAAGGAAGGATATTTATTACTATAGTGCTTTACACTCCTTGTGTCTTAGATTGAACTTGAATGTGCCAATGCCTTATTAAAAAGTTTGTACATTATTGTTGTATTGCTATGCACACATTAGCTGATTCTCTGTCAGTCTTCCCGGTGAAATTACTTGCTTGATAAATATTAAACATTTATTGATTTTATCCTATTTATGACTCTTTATAGACATAATTTTATCTATACATTCCCCTGAAAAGTGTATTTATTAAAAAAATGACAGAGAGAAGCTGAAATGATACTTAAAAATATCTCCCCAAAATCTCCTTCAAGATTTTTAAAATACACAAATTCAACACTTTTACTTAGAATTATGAGAAAACGTCAAATTACAAAGAGTTTCAGCCTAATACCTTTTAACTACAAAGTGCTCTTTATTCTGATAGGCTGCAACAGATAAATTACCAATATATTCTTCACTGCCAAAACCACAAAAATACTAAATAACCCAGTGATTCTTGAGATGAGGGACAAAATGGGTTTAAATTCCCCCGCCCCTCCAAAAAATTGTATTATTCGTCAAGCTTATGTATTCAAAGTTGACAAATAATCTTTTGGAAATGTAAAGATGCTAAGGTGCAGGCTCCCAGTTGCAACATTTCTTTGAAAATTACATTTCTAATGGACCTGACCCTGAACTTTGTCATCACCATCTAACAAAAATAAATATAAAATTATTTTTTAATGATCCTATTAGTGATATCTTTACTCAGTTTTACAGACAAATGTTTCTAAAGAAACAAAAGAAATGCAACATAAAGCCCATCTGACGGAATTGACAGTGCATGACAGAGTTGACACAGAACTGAAGGTAGTGACGAACTAGTCAGTAAAAAGAAATACTTGATCCATGTGAATTAATGCCATTCATGTAAAATACATTAAAATGAATAAGTTGCACATTTAAGTGAGAGACACTACCACTGAATGAGTCACACTGTCAGTTAAAAACTCTGACAGAGTTGAGAAAATGCCAAACTACCTCAATTTATATGATGTTATTCTGAAGGAGGCCATATTGTAGCTCATCAGGCCCGTGAAATCTTTACTGTTTACCAAAATTAAGCATTTATTTCACAAAATTTTATCAAAATTGTCAGTTATGGTGTTGACACATCATGGTTGTGACAAACAACTTAAGACTTAAAACGGAAGAAAAAACAAAAGAATAACATATGTCCACCAGAGCTGCCTGGCCCTCTTAGCAAAGGAAGAGAAAGGAAGAGCTCATGGGGTCCTCAGATATTCTGATGCCCCCCAATAATGCCTGATTTTTTTTTACATTCTTTTTATGTCTGACAGTGTTGATAAAAACTTGGGACAAATTTAAATTGAGTTGGAAAATATATAAAAATGAGTTTTAATTCAATTTGTTGATACTTTTATAATTATTTATTTAAATACTTATACTTAGTTGTCATAATATATTATCTTAGAATTCCTTGTTTTGAACTATTAGAATGTATTGAGTTCTGCTCCAGGACAAGGGATTTTACAGACACCATCCACCTACAACAAAATTTAAAATAAAAAATATTCAGCAAAGACCAGAAAAACATACATTGTTGTGCTCACATAGCCCAGGTTTGTTTAGTCAGATATTTGAAAAAAATATATATTTTGTGTATATTTTATTCAAATTTTGTGGTTAATCCACAGACCTGTTTTGTCCCTCTTCTCAAGAATCACTGAACTAACAAAGTTTCAAAAATTGTCTCAAAATATGAGAGTGAGCTTATATAAGCAGTAATAAGACACACAGGATTGTTGGAGATCTTAGCACAGAGTAATGAAACAATGCAGAGGTGTTGCTCTTTATCCTCAGATTTTTTATATTAGTCATATTTGTACCACTTCAGTAACATTTTACATTCAGGGCGTTTTTTTGTTTGTTTTTTTTATCAGCATGTGACATTTTTAATGCTGAGGAGAATAAGGAGACTGATTTTGTCTGAAATGCATGAAATTGTCCAAACATTGGATTAACCTCTGTGAACTGAAATGTCGTTTGTTAGGCTTTTGTGCAGAAACGTACAATGTTTTACTTGAGAGTCGAGTAACCGAAGTGCACATGTGCTGTATATTTCTGCAGTTTGCAAAAGTTGTTACTGAATAACCTTGTGCCATTATTGATATCTCTAACACAGCACAGTCTCCGTTTTGTCAAACTATGCAATGTTTGAAGTTGTGCCTGTGACGCATCATGTCTTGAAGTTGTAATTTATGAAGTAGCCTTAGACAGTAACGATTCAATTTCTATTTCATTTAAGTGCCTTCTGTTACCTTGGTGATATACGAGGAATCATGCAATATTTTGAGACTGATTATGCTGGTATTTGGTGCTTTATAGACTAAAGAAATACGTTTTCCAATCCCTTCCAAAAGTGGCAGGAAATGATATTTGGTCAGTGTGAGAAAACAAACTACATCTCTTAAACTCAAGAACCACAAGAAATAATTTGCTAAACACTTCAAAGTGTTCAGTATTCAATGAAACCTAAAACATCTTAATAAATTAGTAAGTCCATATTATAAATATAGCACCCTTTACAAGTAGAACTCACAAAGTACTTCTGAAGAGTCTGAATTTAAACATGTTTTACTAAACATGTTTAAATTCAAATGAGTATATATGACAGACTGCAATGTATTTTTACAGTAAGTACTTTGCTTAGCTCTTAGATACAGAAAATTTATTTTTTAGGGTCACAAACTCTCAAGCTTTACTTTTACTTCTGAAAAAATAGCTGGCTTGTACCTGTGAGCTAGACTAGTGGTGCCAAAGGAAGTATGACTCGCAAAGATTAACGTTTACGACAACTAGCCTCCAAAAGCTAAATTTAGACAACAGTGCCTCTGTGTAAACAAGATGAAAATGGTGAGGAATAAAGTGGGAAAAGATTCCTACATAAAGATGTCAAATAGTTTTGTGGTTGAAAAGCTACGTTTAAAATGGAGCTCCAAAAGTTTTAAATTTAACGACCAATCGAAGCATGCAGACATATGTAGAAGTCAAATTTTCAATTTTACTTTTCTTGGCTAAATAAAAACAAGAACTGGCCAACCAGTTATTGTCTTAAAAAATATGTCTACTAACAAAAGTTGTTGGAAGGACACAAGAAACAGAGGAATTAATTTTCAGATTAGAAACAGAAACCACCAGTGTCTCCAGCTGAAACAAAATAAGTATTTCTTTAAATAAAAAGGTTCATTGTGGGAATTTTGCATGAAAGTAATGAATAGCTTATGGGATGCAATCATGGCCACTTTACTTTGACTACCACTTTACGACTTTACTGCCACTAACAGGTGAACATTTCTGGATTTCGGATCGAACTCTTTGAAAACTCCTCGAGCCAATAGACCTGTAGGTTGGAAAATATGTACCTTCTTAGTTAGAGTCTGTCAACCAATTTGAATTGTGACCAAATACCTTTCAAATTAAAGACCATTTTTATACTCTCCTTTTTACTCCCAATTATGAAATGCTAGCATTTAGTTAAAGATACTGTAGGTTTGTTTTAGCATTAGCTTGAAAAAAAAAAAACGGCAACATAATTGAACCACTGTTTGTTGTTGTCTTTAAATACAGCATACATATGTATTTATTACTGAACGCTTTTACGCTTCAGATATTGCTGTTGTGCTGTGTGTTCTTAGAATAACACTGAACATTTAAAATCTTTCTGACTGTAGCATGAATGTAGTTGAGCAATTGTGCCAACAATGAAAGATGCAGTATATTTATACAAACTATAGGTTTTGAGCTGCTGATGGTGTCTTTCATAACCTTTTGCCAGAAACAGGAGCTGTAATGCTAGTCTGTAAAATATAGTTTTGGTGAAAATTGTTTGTTAAGCAGTATGAAAGACATGGTTCCAAGAGTAACTTTTTTTAATATATATATATTTTGTCGCATTTTACCATGCGTCACACAGTGTTACAATCTACTGAGTACACTCTGTACCAACTCATTGAAAGCCAGTAAAAAAGCTTGTATGTGACCATTGAGTCACTGCAGATGGACCCTTATGATTGTAAGATTTAGGGTAATAAGAATAATACACAACCTTTCAATCAAGAGCAAGTAGCTCTTGGTTGAAAGGTTGCGTGTTGCACTTCGATATACTGTGGTGTGTTTTAAATCCACTAATGAAGAATCATTTTATCTCGGTACTTGAGTGTCTGAACCAGTTTGTTCCTGTGGTTCATAAAGTGTTCTACTACTGTTTTCATTGTCACAGTTATTAAGAGATAAGTGTTGCAATATGTACTGCGCCCACTGATTTGTTAACTCACGCTCATTGGTACTCGATGTTAAACTACTCTGTTAGAAATATTAAAAGATTTATTTGAACTTTTTGACTGTGTGTTTTCTCTGCGGTTTTAAAAATATTGCATGTCTAATAATTTAAATTAAAAAATGTTGCTCCTTACAACATTTCGTAAGGAATTTGAGAGATTTACACAGTTGCTAAATATGGTAAATTATGCTATTACTAAGCTCTTACATTTATAGGCTGTAAACATTGATGCTGTACAAACTTTGTTAAAAAAATCACTTGGAATAACGTTATAGATCTTAAAGCATATTGTGTAGAGATGTATTTTCTAACCTTATGAATGCATTTCAACTCAAGTATTAGTAAAATCTATTCCTAGACTTACCATGATGTTATCATCATGTCCCAGTTTTTTATGGACCATGTTTTGAACATGTAAAGACACAGAATATGGGATTAGAATAGCACTGCTGAGTTTGTTTTATTAATATTAGTTTATCTGGTTACTACCAAAGGTAGAAAGTTCTTCAGTCCACTTCTGAAAGGCTTGATATATGACATCTTCTTCTATCATGTCATGGAAGATTTCTGTGAAATTAATAAAATGACATTTTTTTAAATTACCGTATTCTATTTTAATTATATTACTGACAGTGGTAATTAAACATGTCAGCACATCAAATACAGGCAAAAAAAATAAATAAATATTACTTTACCTGCTCTTCCAAGGCCTGTTGGTAGAGGCATCCTCAGGGAGCCAGCTGAGTGACTCAGACGCTCCCTGAAAGATTTCTGCACCAGGACCAGGGAGCATTCCTGGTGCCACACAGGTAGCTCCAGACCCAGCATACACTGAATAATGCGGCTCTTCTCCTGTGTTGTCAGAAGCCCCTTTTGATGAGCCACATACACCATGAAGGACATATCAATGTTGACTGCCTCCCCATGAAGCAGAGCTGGCAAAACCCTCTGGGTGACCAGAAAAGATGGAAACTCTTTAGCTGCACTTATTAATAACAAGAAGGATTGTTTGCAAATGCACTACTGCCAATGTTCACTGAATTCCCACAATAAATGTGAATTTTGCATACTTTAAAATGTGTATGACTTGTTTTTTATGTATTTTCTTTCTAGCTGTTATGTTATATGACAAATTGTATGACATATTCCTCACTTTGTGTTGATGAAGTTTCCCCTACTGATGAACATCCTTTGTTAGTTTGTGTAGTGGCACAGTAAAATATATTGAAAACTGTTAACTTTACCATTTCTAGCTCAGGGCTGATAATGTGCCCAAAATCCACCAGCCGATCCAGACCATCCTCCCACAAATTTGGAGCCAGTTCCTCCAGCATTGTTTCTATGGCGATGCGCATGGATGCTGCAGCACTGTCTTCCTGTTCGGAGCCACCGCAGGTCTCAGAGGGCTGCAGCTTGGCATGCAGCATTTTCCTGCCGTTCACCTCGAGCAGCTCAAATAGGCCACGGTGCTTCATCAGGGCCATCTGAAATCATTACATCAATACGCTCACTATCAAAGCTGAATATTTAATGAAATCAGGTATAAAACAAATTTGTGAAGTACAACTTGGTCCAAACAGACGTCTTTAACTAAGATATTCTGCACTGCCACATGCATCCTTGTAAGAAATTAGTATAAATTATATTTTTTAATGAATAGTGAACCACCTAATTTTTTTTTTTTTGCGAACAGAACAAGTCACAAGGAAATAAAACAAAAGTTGTAAAAGTGGCAACAAATTAATTAATTTGGCATACTGTAGAAATTATTGTAATTAGTGAAACGAAATATATTTTTTATTAATTCCACTAACAGTAATACTACAAATATATTAGCATCAAGTATTAATTTAATATAGTATAAAATCTTATGAAAGATTCATTTTAAATTATTCTATAATGAAAAAAGTTTAACTGATGGCTGCTAAGTGGTCCCATTTTTAGTGCTGCAGCCTGGCAGCGAGAAGGTGTTTCTGATTTATTAGAATTTACAAGATGGTTGAATCATATCAACACGCCTAAAATGTGTTTGATTGAGCAATTTGAGAACCGAGTTAGTTTGTGTGCTTCACAGAAATCTTACAATTATTGTTCCACATGCAAGACGTTCATCAATCCATGCTCATGGACAGACAAGCACCTTAAGCATCTCTGCAAGTCCATTGGAGATCTCCCGCAGAGGCAGAGTTTGGAAGAATGAGCTGTCTAAAAATGTCACCACTGGTGGAACGTAGCTTCCCAGCTTGTTTTTCCCCCCACCAAAGTTGACCCCTGTTTTTGCCCCTACGCTGGCATCAATGTACGACAGCAGAGTCGTCGGCACCCTAATATACGGCGTCCTTCGTCGGTAGAGTGACGCTGCGAGACCAACGACGTCCAAACAGACTCCTCCTCCGAGCGCGATGATAGGCTCCGAACGCCTGTCAATCCCAAACTGGTGAACTTCCTCCAGGATCTTGGTCACTAACTCCATGTTCTTACTCTCCTCAGTGGTGGGCAGAGGAAGAATCTTGTAAATGACTCCTTTGGCATCAAAGTATTGAGAAACTTTAGAGCCGTACAATTCATGTACAGTTTTATCAATGACAATGAAGCGTTTCACAGGTATGGAGTTACTCGTGGTGCCTTTAAGTTCTTCGTCTTCCATGTGTCCCCAGAGCAAAGTGTCATTCCTGGGATCCAGTAGGTCTTTACACTGAATGACTCTGTAGGTGAAAACAATGGGGCTCACCACCGTCCAGGAAACTCCTTGGTCCGATTTATTCTCATAGCTGAACGTAATTCACAGCAAAGTAACAAAAGGAAGAATTGATTTAGTGTTTGGCATTATGTTACAATCAAAACTACATTTTATATTATGTATTTACTATTAATTTAAGCTTTTTTATGCAAGCGTGATACAGAGAAACAGTGATAGTGGAACAATGCTTGAAAGGTTTTTTAAGGGTCATAGTATTGCTTCAAATACTTTGTCTCTGAATCCAAAATGTAGGTTTAATGCACAGATGTTTTTGGGATGTTTTTTTTTTCAGTTTTTATTTGAATTTGGTTTTTAAGCAATTAAATTTCTGTTCAGTTCTTGTACCTGGCAATATTTTGTGCAATCTCTGCTTGGAAATGAATAAAGCAGTTATGTAAAAGACAAAGTAAGCATCAGGCCTAAAACAGATTTACTAGATGAATATTATGTGAAAGTCATATCTCTGAGAAAAAAGACAAAGGATCCAACAAAGTCCCAACACAAGATAGCTATTTTTTTTTTGTCATTGTGTGGTAATGTTTTATTCTTTATAGATTCAACCTAAAAAAAAAATAATAATAATTTAAAAAACTTAATTTTTTTGATTGTCTGTGGATCCAACTGAAAATGGAGTAATTTTCTCTTTTCTGTTGATTTAAAATTGTTTATTACTTTCAGTTTAGTTAGAGTTAAGGTGTCCAAAGAAAAACTTCAAATATCTGCAGAAAGTCTCAAGAAATTTTTATCAGAGTCACTTTAGGCTTTTAGTGAAGTCTGATGATTTGGGAACGAAATATGAACGACAAATGTTGGCTCAAAGCTTTTTATAGCACTGTATAAATTGTCCAGAACTGAGGTTTTTATAGGGAGCTGTTAAATCTGGGGTTTTGTAACCAAAATATGCATCACTTTCAACAGCCTCACTTAAATTAAAATAAAGTCTTGCATCATTAACATGGAAACTGCTCTCTTCTGGCTGTGCTGTAGATGTTCAACATGGTGCAGCAGCCTAAAATAGAAAGGTATTTCCACTCACTCTGTCCATGGACTTGACTACTATAGATATGAGGGTGTACTGTCTGCGTACAGTGGGCTTGAACATAAACTAAATGTAACATAGACATACTTTATAAAGGAAAGATGATCATAACTTAGAAGGGACAGTGTTTTTATTCACTATGATCAACATCAATACTGTGACCTTCTTGTAACCTGACCCTCAGTTTCCACTGTAGGTACAGTTTTTACACAAATCATTTTCGTTCACCATATACTTACATTTTAGCATCTGAAAGTTTTCCCTCCTTGTCTTGGCACTGTCCAGTGTGACGAGTCCACGTTCCATTCACTTGGACCAGATTGAACTCTGTTCGCTCTGAACAGCTGGTGTTGCTTGAATTCATGTTTCCAGAGTCGCTACCTTCACATGCACCCACTTTGCTTCAAGAGGCGACTTACAGGATGCTAGTGAACATGATCACAGCTAAAAGTACAGTGACCCCCCCACTTAGCGCTCCAGCCAACCGCATTAGGCATGTATTACAGTACTTGTTCTCTGTGCTCAGGGTTTATTAAGACTTTATTACAAGCATGTGACTTTATAAGAGTGGAGATACTGAATTAAAATTTTTTTGAATGGATGAGTTTTCTCATCCACAGTTGTTCTATCGCTTTGTGACCTTTGTGGTTGAATAAGTGAGTGTATTGGGTATAAATGGACTTACATACCTTCCACCACATTCTGTTTTAATAGGTTGATGTGTGTATTTTTAATGGAATTTTGGAACGAGATAAAAACTGACTTTGGGCTGTCTGCAACAGTGTATTTATAGGTCGTAAAAAGTTAATCAGGCATCTGCAGCCCATTCTAAATTCTGTTGCTGGAGTCCTGACCAATAGAAAAACGGATGAAGTGGTTTCTTGTCACTTTTTAAAAATCTGCTACTGATCTCTGAAGCAGTACATGGTCTTCCACCAAAATGCCTTTCCATAGCTTGTCAAGTATGCACCATGTAAATGTGTCAAGTTTCCAAAGAGCTGCTTACTTGTGGTTACCTGGACCAGAAGGGAACAAGCAGAGGCAGCATTTAGGTTTTGATGTCCCTCATCTCTGGAAAAAACTATCTGAAAACTGTTGGTACTTTTAAATCAGGACAGAAAGCATTTTTAATACATAATTTATCAGAAACAAAATCTATTTTCCATTGTTTACACTGACTTTAGGAGACCAATTTTTATTTAATGATGTTATTGATATTGTACTGTTTTTTGCAACTAACTGTTTAACTGTTGTCATCTTTTGTAAAAGAGATTTTTGATTTCAAGGAGTTTTGCCTTGGTTAAATGAAGGTTGATTGGATTTTTTTGTGTGCTTTATGCGGATTTTGATTACAAAATTTGACTTATGAACTTTTTGAAACAGTTGTTTCTTTTATGCCATAACTTCATGTTGGTGCTTTGTTATATTTATCTTTCCTTTGATGTCCTGTGAGGCATTTTTGATTGCCTTGTGTATGAATGGTCCAACATGAATAAAATTACCTTAACTTATAATTTGGTGTTTTTATAAATACAGTTAAATCACTGTTTTAAACTAGTAAATCTGAATAACTTCATTCTCTTTGCTTTTTTTCCCACATATAAAGAAATCTAAACTCTGTGCTTCTGGTTTTTTTTCTTCCCTTAAATCTCCATCCAGCTGCACCAGATGTTTATTCCGAATCTGGTTCAGTTGCAATTTTCTTTTTAAGAGCGACTCAACTCAATGGAACAGGCGGGACGATTTTAGATTTTTTTTTTTTTCAATTGGCATCTGATCAACTGAATTACACATAATTTATGTATAATCTCACTACATGATTGCACTATCTAAAAACAAATTTGATTCATTGATCAAATAGGAGTCCATATAATATCTGAATTAGACATGTTCAATTTGATATGCTCTCTAAAACTAATTTTAGTATATTATTAGATTTAATAAACTGTAACATTTGCATGAACAACAATATAGAAATAAATTACAAAAATCAAAGATAATTTCACATAGATCATGAGCAATTTAATATACATAGAGATGCATTGGTTTACAATAATGATAAAATCTGTTTTATAATGTAATGTTCTTGGAAGGGTGAAAAACTTAAATATAAAGAAGCAGTGTATTCTTTTGATCAGCTGGATCGATTATACCTTGAATACAAACAGATCATGTTGGCAGTGAACATTTTCATTTTTATAGCAACATTTTTCTTATGTCCTCTACAAATCTTTATATATAATGATTACTAAAAATAAAATCAGGTAGTGTGGCCCAATCACAGCACAAAGCTGCAATTAAAACAAAGGAACTTTAATTAAGTGCTAACTATCTGTGTTCCCTTTCCTTTGGCTTCTCTCATCATGGTCTTTTTTTTATTGTGAAGAGATAAACTGTATAAAATGAGAAAAATCACAAACAGTTTCACAAACGTCTTATTGTTATCTCAATCACCTGTACAAAAACAGCTGAGAGCTAGATTACCAAACAAAAACTAATGCTCCAAAATTGTAATAATAATAAAAAAGAGAAGGAAAACAAAACTCTAAAGGACAGAGTGTTTGGTTACATAGATGAAGCTGCTGCTTTCTGGAATGCCACTTCACACATGTGAGTGATTTGGCGTCGCCGTGGAGAAGCTGGACCTAATCGTCAGAGAGAAGGCACGCGATCGAAATGAAGCTCGGACCTCTCCGGGCTGCCGTTGATTTCCTCCTGGAGCATTTCGGGGCTGTGGCCGTGCTCGTCTGTGCTCTCCGGAGACTCGTAGGGATAGTTTTCGCTGATCTCCTCGTCCTCCTGCTCTTCTTTAATACTAAGGAGAGGATGCACTGTCAGTACTGACGTTTCAAACCAGCGGGGAGGAGTGCAGCAGAGAAGGTGGGGAAAGGGAGAACTTACAAAGCTTGAGGAGGGGACTGTGTTGCGCTGCTGTCGCTTTGGTAGCCACATCCGTTAGCCAGCGCTCCGTTCATCTGCTCCTGGAGAATGTGAGGCAGAGAGTGCAGCGCGATGCTACCTATTGAGGCCGGGTTGTACAGACAGTTGTTTCCATCTAGACCAGCATTCTGAGAGGGGGGAAAGTGGCATTAAGTGTCTCAAACATGCCCATTTTTAGCTTCATCTTTCATAATACTAAGCTTTTAAAATGAAAAAAAAAAAAAAAAAACAAAGCTTGAGATTGTATCTCTCACCTGAAGAACAGACCCGGGTAAGCTCTGGCGACTTTGAGAGTTCTTCAGCAGAGATCTATTGGCAAAAATGTGCAAAAGAAATGATATATTAATTAGTTGCAGCCAAATGGGAAAATATTACAGCACCCTCTAGATTCATTGGAGCTCTCCTGGAAAAGAAGTGCAAAACGCTTCAAAGTAAACTAATTTTCATAGTAGTAGTAGTAAAATTTTAAACTAAAGATTTTATCTTCAATCTAAACTGAATTTATTTGAAAAGTGAAAAAAATTATGTGCTTAAAAAAATAAGCTTTTTTTTTTTTTTTTTTTTACAAAATAACCATTAGCATGCTTAGCAGCATCCTTAGCAACTTTACAGAAGTGTTCAGGAAATTTTTATTAGTATTCCCACAATTTCTGCTTCTGCCACTCCTCAAAATAGGAAAGACGTCGTAACCTGCCATCCTAGTAAAGCAGATGCATATTGAGCCTCATTAGTTACAAAAATATCTACATTTCATATGTAGAGACAAAGCAATGATTAGACGGAAAGACTAATCCGTCAAGAGGAATAAATGTACTTTTGCCTCGCTGTAAATTTGAGAAAAATCTGAAATCCTTTATTTGAGTACTTTTAGTCAGTGAGAGGAAAGCAGCAGAGAATATGTGCCATTCCATTAAGGCAGGTCAAAGTTGACCCTCATAAGCAGGAAATGGCTAAAATAATGTAGATTTTTCTGAGGTTCTTCAAAAAACTGAAATTTCTTATATGCCTTTTTTCACACGTTTATGTAACATGAATGCATCCACAAAAAGGAAAATCTAAAATATATCAAACTCTGGATTCTTAAAGCAGTAAATGAAGAGCTAACAATAATATTTTTGGCATATTAGATTTTAGTTGAGACATTTTTTTTTTTTCTCTGTAATTTCCCAAACAAAAAACCCGGCAAAAATCCAAAGAGAAAGTTTTAAAAATTACTTTAGTAGTCAATTCCCTTTCATTTTAAATTTCAAATGTGGGCAGAGGATATCTAAATAGCATTTATGCTTTTTTAATAACTCAATTCCTAATTTTGTGACGCACAACACAAAAAAAATAAACAACAACAAAAAAAGAGCATAACATTTTGGTTTAGTACAAGGATTAAAGTTCTTTATAAGTCTACATTTCTTTCTTTGGGAAACTTAGATCAGATTGCCTGTCACTTCCACCTTAAGTTCAATGATTTATTTAGCAGAAGTCATCACTGACCCTTTCTGTTCCAGCACTGACTTGACTTAAATCAAATATACTGTAAATCTTTCACCTTCACTGAGCTGTTTACGGTGTTGCTGTTGTCATATTTTATTTAGAGATGTCAAGATGCCCTTCGGTGTCCTTAATTCTGCTACACAAACACAACAAATATACGCGACGTTAGAAAAGCAAACCCCCGGGACTTCTTAGCTTCAACGCTTGCTTACAGTAAATATTGCAGGCACTCGTGAGGCGGAGTGACAAGGTCAAGTTCTTTGATGTCGGCCACCTGATGTCTAGTAAGATGGGAAAGCACACAGAGTCCTGTCTTATTGTCTACAGTGTACATACCCGTTACCAGCAGCCTTCTGAGGCC
Organism: Brachyrhaphis roseni; assembly: GCA_903066815.1. NCBI lineage: Eukaryota > Metazoa > Chordata > Actinopteri > Cyprinodontiformes > Poeciliidae > Brachyrhaphis > Brachyrhaphis roseni. The sequence goes on from CAEFZY010001613.1 coordinate 47,525, forward strand.
GCCGTCGGTGGAACTCGATCTCGTCTACCGTCCACACGGCTCCCTTCACGTTCTCCAGGCGCACAAAGCATTTATGCAGACTGAGGTTGTGTCTGACAGCATTCTGGAAGATTCAAGAAACACCTTGTGCTGTTACATAAATCTCATGTAAATGACAACTAAATGTAAATTAGGTGCGGGGGATATGGACTTAAAGTGGTATCCCAATATTTAGTGGTAATATACACTGTGTCACATCGATTGTAGTCCCACAAACGCAAATACGGCTCTTGAATAACATTCCTATTTGTAATAAGCTTCTTTAGTTTGATTAGTATCAAACTAAAGCATTTCATCATATTTTAAAATGTATTTATACTTATTGATACACTTTTACTGAACAAAGAAAAACGTAGTAAAAATTACAATCCCAACAATACGGATAGTTTTAAGAGCTTTTAAATGTCATTAACTGAAATTTTTTGTGACATTGATGTATTAAAATCTTACAATTACAAATTTATCATGATAAATGATAAACGATACAATAAATGCACACCTCAAATTTGAACACAATGAGTTGATTTATGTTCTTATCTTTAAATGTGTTATGTTATGGATACCTTCCAAGTAGCTGCATTACGCCTGAAATATGCAAAGTTCCTGGTGAACCAGTTGTAGATTTCGTTTAACGTCAGCTGATTGCGAGGCGATTCAAATATAGCCTGAAACAGATAAAAAGGGAGACAAAGTTACTGTTTTTACAGTGACCGAGTTATGGAGCTATGCAAAAGAAAGCTGAAAAAAACAAAATATTGAAGAGTTATATAGTACATATAACCAGGATGCCTTACCTGTCTTATGAGGGATGCATATGTAAATGGAGGTCTAACCTCTGTGCTCAGGTAGAACTCTTTATTATCAATTATATCTGTAAAAAAAAACAACAAAAAAGCATTAAAAATGTTTGTGAACTTAATATAAGAAAAAGATCCAACAAATAGAAACCGTTCTTTCAAATAAGGTATTTAAAATGCCAAGCAACGTATCTGTCCCCATTGCGCTTGTGTAAATATTGTCATGTTACAACCACAAACTTCAGAGTAATTTATTGAGATTTTACGTGACAAACCAAGGCAAAGCAGCACATAATTATAACGTGGAATAAAAGGAGTACAATGTTTTGAATTTTTTCTTATAAATACAAGATTATTCAACATTCACATTTTTTTTATCGATTGCGCTGCATGAATTAATTTCAAGTTTTACCACAGATTTCCAACACAATTTGGGTCTAAACTTTCAAACACAGTAATATGTTTTGATCTAAACCATTAGAAGTTATTTGAAGTTTATTTCAAGTCGACATCTTATTGGTACCATTATATTTTAAGAAAGGGAATTAAATAGAAATGCACATCACAGTTTTCAGGTCTTCATTTACAAAAAGCTTCATGATTATGCACTACTCATTGTGTCTCAAGTGTCCTGGTAAAACACAATGAAGTTCATATGGTTGTAATGTTGTAAAGCTCAACGGGTATCAAAGTTTTGCAAAGCGCTGTAAATCCTGCAGATATTCCTGATGTGTTCGGTACCTTGGCTCACAGAGCGGCTGTATCGCCTCCGTACGGGAGTGCTGGTGAACAAGCTGTTGGGGGTGAGGACTGACGGCGAGTCAGAGAGCGGTGTGAGGGGCGTGGAGGGGGCTGTGGCACTCTGAGAAAGACTCATAGGAGGAGGGGCTTTGGGTAATGTCACCGGGGCGAAAGACACATTAGACACCAAATTCACCTGCGCGCACACACACACACACACACACACACAAAAAAAAAGTGTTATCTACAAGTCAAGCGGAAGATTTTTGCAAAAAGAGTAAATGGAAAATGAGAACTCACGGGCTGAGCTGCAGGTTTGGGTTCAGACGATTTGAGATGAGCCATCATAGCTTGCAGTCGCTCCTTGTCTTTCTTCAGCTGTGTTAGATGGAGGACCAAAATAGAGCGTGAGGTTGGTGGGTGAATTCACAGTTTTAGTTACATGGCATTCAATGTGTCATCCTGAGCGCTGTAATTATCCAAACACAACACCTCTGCTTCCAGGGAGGGTGCAAAAAACACAGCAGAACTACGAATACATCCACATTTACTTTGACAGAGCTGTCTTTTCAGAACTCATCACCGACATTTTAGTATTATGAAAGTATAACACGCAAAGATAATTCTGGTAAACCGAAGATGATTCATGGATGTTTTTTTTGTTCGAGAAAGAAACCAGCGTTCTCCATACCTGCAGCTCCAGCTGTTGAACAACCTGCATCTGCACACGGCACTGCGCTGTACTCTTGTCGTCAAGTGTGTGGTCGCTGTTCAAATGTCTGACATAAACAAATATGTTTAAACGTTAATTAGTCAGAGGACGCGTACTAATTGTAAAGTTGGGCAACTAGAAGGAGATTAAATACATTAAATGTTCTATTAGTTAGCGTCAATGCTAATTTAATTGCTATATGTACTCACTTCATGAATGCCTGAAAGTCTCCAAAAACAGTTTCACAGCCTGGCCATTTGCACATGCCGTTTCCATACAGAGGATGGCTGTTCTGGGGGTTTTCCTCCTGTGACCCACTGCACAAAACGCAAACATCAGCTATCAATGGAACCATACAAACATGAGCAACCAGAAACAGAAAGCAGTAAACTGCAAACCTTTCTTTCCTCTTCAGCAGGGTGTGATGACCGTTGGTGGTCGATTGGCTGGAAGACTCTCGGATATCTCCACCAGGAGAGCGGACGCTGCCGTTTTCACACCCTGAAGAGTCACAAATAGACAGAGTGTTTCCTTAGAGATATATGCAGCTACACGACAAGCCATCTGAGTGAAGCTCAGATGAAGATCTGTTCCACTCGAGGTGCCATGACATCATGGATGTGTCATGAGAAGTTTATTGGTTTGATCAAAGGGCGCCCCCTGCTAAACTGTCCTGGATCCCACCGCTCCTACATGTTTCCCTCATTTGTTCTCAAAGTTGGTTTGGATTTTTTTTTATTTTTTTTATGCAATTATATTCAAAATATTACAAATGTGTTTAAAAAACAAGTTACAGTCAAATGTAAAAAAAAAAAAAAAAGTAGGTTATCCAACTTGTATATTTTCAATTTATCTGCTATATTTTGAGTTTGAATCATTCGGACATACAGAGAAACGAATATGTGGGCATAAATTCCATTTTATATTCAGCAGGAAGCCAAACGATGCATTTTGAGCAAAAGATCTCTACATAATTAGCCTGGGGTCTTTCCAATCAGCTTAAAGAATTCATATTTTGAATTTTAATCAAAACCTGTGGTAAACATAAATAAACTCAGTTGAAATGCTAAATGTCCTAACAGAGTCCTGAGGCTGTTCAGGTTATACAGCAGCCTACATGCAGAGCAGTCAAACCTGGCTCTAATGATTTCAACTCAAAATATGCTAATGATGCAGGTTTGTACAGACTGTTTCTATTTTCATCTGTGTCTAAGAAGACAGCTTCAGTAACCCAGACAATTAAAGATAAACATTTAGCTGCTTTCTTAGCAAAATCTAACCTGAGTAGACCCTCTAAAAAAATCATAGTTTTTGAAATTGAACTTGATTTAATTCCGTCACAGAAAGTTTCTTTTAAATTTAACGTCCTCCATAGTGTGAGTAATGAAGGGAAGATGTGAGACAGTGCGATGCATCATACCTGGAGCTACAGTGGGGGTGCTGGGAAGCACGGACAGCAGGCCTTGCCTCTGCAGGTTGAGGAGATGCTGCTGCTGCACCTGAAGCAGCTGCTGCTGGATGGCGATCTGCTGGGCTGTGAGCTGTGACAGACGATCAGGGATTAAACTTTCCACAAATATTCTCTGTTGGGCTAAGAAACAGGAGCGTTCTGTACTCTGTATTTACACAACATTCAGTGTTCAGTTAATAACCACAAGTCAAAGCAGTCCCATTTAATTACTTCCCTGACGTACTGAGTATTTCTGCAAGTTACCTCTTGAGTAACTATCCCGGCATTCTTCTGCTGCAACAGCTGCATATTGATCTGCTCTTGCTGATTCTTGAAGACCTCCTGGATTTGTTGCTGCAGACATATTAATAACGTTAGAATGACGCGGGCACAGGGCCTGTGTTAAATGTGGCGTATGAAACGAGCTAGTCGTGCCGTTACCTGGTGTAACATGAGCGCCTTCTGCTGCTGGACTAGCACCTGGATTTGCTGAGGACTGAGGACGGGCTGCTGTGGCGCCTGCTGCAGTGGCTGCGGAGCTTCAGCAGGCGGGGTCATCATCGACAACGACGCTGGAACCTTCATCGTCAAAGCAAAGAAGATCAGACTGGTTAAAGTCTTTACCAGAAATGTAGGGAGAGAAGTCATTAATTGTTTTTGAGAAGGAAAAAGGCTGGAGCCTTTAAACGGGACATATGCCATTTTTTCTTTACCAGGTTCCACCAACTCAAATTTAAGACGTTTTAAGACTATCATAAATTAAATGTAAGTGCTATATCACAACAAAAATGTAAAAAAGAAATGAAATTGGGTTTTTTTTGGTTGTTTTTTTCAGGGGGACCAAAACAGTGACATTTCGGTGATCTTTTTGTGGCTCTTGGCTGCGGCTTTGTGCTTCTCACATGGCAACCCTCGCAGTGTCAAACGTTTTCAAAGAATGTGTGTAGTCTCAATCAGATTATATACAAGCCAGTGCCAAAGACGGATGTTGCTCAATCAACTCCAGATAAATTTAGACACTCATCATAGACGCAAAAAAAAAAAAAAAACTAGTGCCTTTTTTGCGAATGTCCTCCAGCCAATAAAAAAGTCAGATAGAAAGTATTAGCGGAAAGTATTCAGCTTGTTACTGGCAGGCTTAATCGCCTCAAGGCAAAGAATGCAGTGAGTGAAAATGTCTGTGTGCGACTCAAACTTTTACCTGACACAAACTTTTACCTGACACACACGTCCCATAAGAACAAACCTACATAGTCACGACAAAATGTAAAATATGTGATTATTTAAGGCCTCAATTTTAGATTCATGAATTTAACACTTTTTAAGGATGCTCTCTGCTAACCAGATATTCAGGTTCATCAAGTCAAGTCAGGCATTTTCTGGAGGACAATACTTTTCTGGATGTCAGTTCAGTGAGCAGGGAATTTGTAGGCTTGGATTTTGACCCAACAGCTGCTTCAATTTCGTCCATAATCTGCTACAATGATTTACCTAAAGATGGATCATTACCAACTAGAGCGGCATAAATCAGAATCCAACAATTTGATGGGCTCTTCTATGACTGTCAAACAATAAAAAAAAATTAAAAAAATCTTTCCAAATCCATCCAATGCATCAAAACTAAGAGCTTCCTCCATTTTTGGAGGCTGGTCACACTTAAATGGCTAACTAGGAAATGTAAGCGTATTTGGTTAATCAAAACTTTTTTTCTATCGGCTGCTAGATAACTGAGCTCGTTTTTCTGTGTATGCAGTTAAGAATGGTCATCTTGGATACCAATGGCTCTGATTTGTATAGTTTGTGTGTATAAAACAACCTGAACTTAAACCACAACACATCAGAAGTTTCAATAGAAGAATATGTTAAAACACAAATCACAGCATAACGCTGATTTTAAAATATCCTTGAGTTTTGCACCCATCATCCTTATGCACTGTATAAACAAAACAGTTAATGCCTTAGAAGAGACTGAAGTATAAAAATACAACTTTATCTTTGTTGCTGCTTTTATGGCTGAAAGGTTAAAAGATAAGAAACAGAGGACACAGAGTTCAGACCGAACACAAAGTAACATTCCTTACAGTGAGTCAACCAAATTTAACTAAAACTAAATTAAGGCCAAACGGGACCCACATTATTACAGGAGGTAATTGGTGAAATATAAGCAAAGCATAAATAAATAATGGCCTAATAACAGCATTACTCTCTAGGAATCATGCATCATTATGGACATTTTTGTAACTGAATAGTTTTTTTTCCCTTGATCTAGTCATTATTTTAGCAATATTTTTGTATCAACCTCTTGACTGGAATTTTACTTTAATTCTATTTTTTTTACTACATCAAAATAATTACTACAAGCTTAAGCACTTATTCCCTTTTCCTGCATAAATCTTTTAAACTATTTCATTTTTGCACAAAATTAACTACCGGTATATAAAAAAACATAAGAGTTCACTCAATTACATTGATGTGTCACTATATTTTTCTGCTTTTTTAGGTTAAAACTGGTTAACTTCAGTCTGGATCAAAACTCTAAAATGCTAAACGTTTATCAGAGTAACAGAGGATGGTGTGACAACTATCCGTCCTCTACTAAACATCACAACACCAATATTCCTGACATTTTTTCTGATATTCTGGAGGGACTGGTTCTGTTACTTTATAACACTACATTTGATAGGCGTAAGGAGACACGTGCAGGATTTTCAGTCAAACCATGTTTTTTGGGATGAAAATATTTAACATATCTATGTCAGTGCATCCCTGAGCTCGTCACTTTTTGGTCATAAGGCTTGGACAATTGAATTTCTAAATTTCGGCTATACATCTCTTCTGGTTTGAACTCGTTTTTAATTTAGATGCAACGGCTTTCAGCCCCTTTCAGACCCAGTGTTTTTGGACACTAGAGTGCTGCCCCTCCCACACTTGTTGTCGTCAACTGTTTGAAAAAAAACCCCAACACTTTCCCTCATTTTCCAGAAAGACAGTTTTATCTTAATTACATCCATTAGATCACGGAATACATTTTTGTTTTAGTGTCAATTCGGTCAAAGGACATTTTTTTCTAAATGTTATCATTCAGTAATAATCTTAAGCTCAAATCAGCTTATTAAAAAAACAACTACTGAACCATGTATAATTAAACACAGCGCCACTCAGGAAAAATAAGCTGTTATTCTTGCCTAACCACCTGTTATTAAATTCTTTCTATAATTCTCAGTTCAACTTTGCGACGTGACCCGAGTGGTTCTGACATTACTGCTAAAAACAGCAGCAGAAACACAAAAACAACCAAAACACAGGATGCCTCAGGGGAATTATAACTCCAGCGAAAACAACAACAACAACAACATCAACAGCAGCCAGAACCCGAAAAACAACATCATCTTCTCCTTCTAGTCGGAGCAATTATCAAACCCCGCCTCGCCCCCACCCCTCATTCGTCCCCTTGCTGTCAGCTTCACAGCTCAGGAGTTGTTTATGGTAAACATAAACTGAGGAATCAAAATGGCACAGAGATATAAATAATGAATAAAAAAAGCACACAGAGCCTGTTTACGAAAACAGAACTTGAGATTCGTATTTTAATTAAGGTTTGAACCACAAACAAACATTCCTCTCCAAAGGCACAGTCTGTTTGGAGTCGGGTAAACAAACTGACAGAGAATTTCACACAGGCTTTGGGCTAACAATAACAGAGGACTGCCTCCTGGTTTGCCCTTTCTTATGAAACTGCGTGCTGCAGAATGGCCACTAAAGCAATGAAAGGAAAAAAGAAAAAAAAAAAAAAAAAAAAAAGGCAGGTCCATCCCACGGACAGAGCCAGTTGGCCCCCTCTATTTTTTTCTGTGGACACCATCAACACAACAACAGCCTTCGTCTAATCCCCGTTGCTATGGCAGCGTGCAAGTCCAAACATCTTCTGTTGTTGTTATTGTTGAAAGTCATACCAGTGAGCAACTGAGTGTAAACACAGATCTGTTCCCGCAAGACTGGTCTTGTGAACTCTTTTGAGAAAAGACTGACAGCAGAGAGAAAAGCTAAAAATATGCAGGAGAAAAAAAACACAAACAAGCAAACAATAAGCTTCTCATTCCAGAACCGATTCTTACTGCTGTGCTGTGTTTGAAAAAAAAAAAAGCACATGCACTTGCTGATAAATCCAAACATCACTCTTATACAAAAAAAAAACATAGACACTAAAGCAACTAATTACAAAAATCTGCCTGTATATGCTAGAACACAACAAACGTGAGAGTCTCCATTGGAAGGTTTCTGAAATACTTCTCGGCAACTATGAAAACCTAACCCAGCTTTTCCACGTGACGCAAGCGTAAACAGACCTAACAATATAACACTGATCCCTCCACCCGGCAGGAGCCGAGCTCCCCCCTCCTCTTCTAAACCTCAGCTCCACACACACACACACACACGCACATGCACCCCCCCACACCCCCGCACGCACACACTCTCCTCCAAAACCCATTCCCTGCACTCTCTTTCACCGTGAAGCAGCTGAGAAACACAGACGAGAAAACAGAAAGGTTTTAAGACTCATTAAAGTTATCTAAGTACACGGGTACTGGGTAAAAAAAAGAACAAACAAAAAAAACTGTGGTGCTTGGATATGGTGCAAATGAAACAAATCTATTCACGCATTAGTGGGTAGGGGAAGCATCTGGATCTGCTGAAGTGGAGATAAATGTTTATCCATGTCTCCTTACACCTATCTAGTGTTACAAAGTAACAGAAACCCTCACTGCAGAATGATGTCATGAAAAATATCGAGGTCATCATTTTCAGCTGCAACAACACGTTTGTTCTCTTTCTTTTCTCAGTCAAATGTCTTTTATTCACCAATCAATCAGCCATATTCATGAAACCAATGAAGCCGAGAAACTCCCAGCACTTCTTACACATATACGCTTTTAACTAAAAGCATGTGCGCGCTGTTTGGGTTTAGTAAAGTCCAGACAATCTAACGCAGCTACAAACAATTTATTTAAAGAAAAAAGAATGCTGAACCTTTTCATTTTCATTCTAAAATTAAAATTGGATGAAAACTGGAATCAGCCAGGCAGACCTTAAATAAATGTGGAAATCATACCAGCCAGGAAAAAACTGATCTGTGCATCTGTAGAAAACACCTTAAAGAAAAATTTTTTGGAGGATGAAGTGTTGGAAATTTCAAAAAAAGATCAGCAAATATGTATTTTTTTTTAATAAATACGCCAATCAATTGGTTGATTTGGAATTTGACTATTTTTTTTCAGAATCGGTTCTGATCAATAATCTTCAGGTTGAATACTGAAAACCAGATGTTTTTTTTTCCCCAATGCGAATGTATCAAAACTAAGAATGTATCAATAAGTAAATCAATAAATAAAAATGATTTGAATCGGTGTCGGCTTGATTGACACATCTGTAGTTGTTATTTGTAAAGCTAACTCGTGCGGACCACTGACCCCTGCGACCTCTGGAGGAGAAGTCTGGCTGCTCTTCACTCGACTCTCATTCTCAGAAGGATTTCTGCTTTCTATGTGGATTGCTTGTATGGTGTGTCCTGCTGGATCTGACTGGGACTCATGCATCTGGACTTCACTGGCCTGCAAAGAAAGAGAGAGGAAAAAAAGAAAGAAGTGAAAGTCACTCGATGAAGCCATCGAGGAATGACGGAATGCTAAAAACATACATGTGTGGCTGCTTTCAACGAAATAACATCACACGGTGATAAGAAATTCATTCTTCGCAAAAAAATAAAGAAGAATCAGCAGCAGCTGAAATGAGCGTCACAGCATGGAGGGTACATGAGTAAAAAGCACTAAAAGTTGGAGAAGTTCGCTTCTGCGGCCCAACCCAGTAATACAAACACACTCTGCCACTAGTCAGAGAGGAAGATGTTAAATCTATTTGTTGAATAACCAAGTGCTGCCATGACTACTGTAAACACAGGGGCCCTGGGTCCGTGTTTATGTGCAAACATATCTTCCTTCTGGAACAATTTACCATTAACCAGGTGGTGCGATAAACGGCTGTGGCAGGTAGCACAATGCACAAGTAGGCTTTTATGTATACAGCTTGGGAGTGTTTGAGTAAAAAGCTCAGCAGCATAAACAAAGGTAAATAAAGAAGGCAAACAAAAATGCATAAGGAGAAGGAAAGCAGCAGAGAAATCAAGCGCCTAACATGCTTGAGAGCTCGACATTTTGAGATTAATCTTCGAATCAAGTCAATCTTATATGCACGACTGAGAGGCAACAGTTAGAGAATATCAGATTAGACTACGCTGCATATACTGTGATAAACTTAAGGCCAAGAGACTGCAATGAGTAAAAAGAAAATTTAAATCAAACAAAAAGGGTGAAAAATGATGACTAATCAGCAACAAGTTATGTCTAGCTCTAGAGATGTGTCATCCACGCTCAAGACATAACTTATACCTCTGAGCTTCCAGTAATGGCCAACTAAAGCTAAAATCTGTTGAAAACAGGCAGGGGCTGGTAACGTCTGAACTGTTTATTTTAGCTCCCGGGATTAGGATTAGTTTGGAAGACAAAGGGCAGAGTTTCCTGTAGAGTTTTTTAAAAGAAGGCTGGAGGGGAAAGCTGAGCGTAAAGGCAAAACTGTAAACTTCGTCAACCACCTCATTCTGAAAGTAATACAAGTGTTATCTGGTTGTTCATCAGGTTTATCTTATAAAAAAAAAAGCACATCATATTTTTTTTCAAAGTTGTAACTTTTCAAGGTTTGGATTTTGTTTTTGCTTAAATGAAACACTTTAAGTTGTAATAACAATGATTTTGAACACCAAGCTAAAAAGAGCATGATTCTCAGATTAGAGATGCACCAATAAATGGAGCAAATGTTTTTTTTAAATCTGATGATTTTCTGGAACATGCTTATTTACATAAATGGAGAAATCTTGTAATGTCTTCATTTTCTAATAGATTAAGAACTATTTTCTCAAGGAAGCCACCTGCTGAACATTGCTTCTCATATGTGCTGGAGTTGTTACAGGAGTAAGAAAAATGCAAATCGGTCAGAAACAGCCTAATTGTTGCATATGTTCCTCAGACTTAACTCAATGTTTTAAATTTGTACGTGTGATATTTCTTATGTTTCTGAATGCAGCTAATTAAGCCACAATTAATTCTTCACTCCAGTCGTTTTATTTATTTGTCAGTATTTTTAATTTGTGCTGTGTTCCTTATATTCATTTTATATGTACTCTCACACTTTTATAGCATATGGATCGCCAATTAAAAATAAAATTAAACAGACCCACCGTGGAAAAAAAACAACAACAATGCAACACTCAATTACAGTTATAATAATGGAACAATTAAGGACTGTAATATGCAAAATTAACCAAACGTTATAGCTAACTGCGTTCTGAATCTGAACTAAGTGCAGCCATTTCACTCGCAGCAGCTACAACGAAGAACTTAAACTTAGAAATGACCAATAGAATATGCCACCTGAACTGTGTTATTGTAATGTTATTATCTGTAATTTGCCTTGAGGCGACACGATCACATCCGATATCTGTTAACGACAACCACCGCAGTTCTGGGTTTCCGTTTAAGATTGGAGCCATTAGCTTACATAAGCTAGACTAACCAGACAAACCCTGACACTTGAGTCTAATAGGTCAACTATACAAAACAACCGAGCAACATACATGAAAAGCAGCTTCACAGTAACGCCGTTTTTGATCAACATCACGCATGGCGTGCACGTTAGCTTCAGCTCTAACAAAAGCTATATTATGGATCCTGACGTTAGCTCAAATGAAACGGTTCTCCCTCTCCTCTTCGCTGCGCCTCCAGGTGGTTTTCAAAATAAACCCATTGTTCAAGCCTGTAATCGTTCAATATAAGTAAGTGAACTGGTATAATGTCGTTTACTCACAGAAATGTGTGCGAGCGGACAGTCTTTGACGCTGGGTGGTGTCAGAAGAAGATCCCTCGATGCTCTCTGCCTTCCTCGGTAACGAGCTAGCCACAAGTTGCTAACGGGGGCGTGGTTAGGGTAAAAGTAAACAATGGTGACGTCATGTTAACACGAGGACTTCTAAATTTTTGACGCAAGTCACTGCAGAATTTTTTTTCCTTCATTAATAGTTTTTAATAAATATATATTTTTTTTAAAAAGCACAACCAAACATTACCATGTAGTGTGTAAAGTGTTCATGTGTTCATGAGTAAATTATGTCTCGAATAAGTTTAATTTTTGAAGTAACAAGAAAAATGAAATTTTCTAAAAAGCCTCTTTTTTGATTAAACAAACAAATAAATAAATAACGTGAGAAGAAAGTAAAAATAGAAAACATGCTGATAGTTTGCATAGAAAATGCTAATAAATTATTACGTTAGTTATGAATATATATTTGAATTCACCAAAACAACAACAAAATTTTTTTAACAAATTCAGACATTTCATAAAACACAAGAACAAAGCAAAAACTAAATTACCTTTTAGAAAACAAAAGCAGCTTTGAACATGTAAAACCAACACACGAGGGTAATAACAGACCCCCAAGCACGTGAATCACTGACCCAAATAGTTTTCTTTTGTTTGTTTTGCTATATTATTGTTAATGTTGTTTTGCATAAATGTATCAATGTGGCATGGCATAGAGGTTACCTGTAGCACTGCTGGGGTAAGGAAGAATAAGGTGGCATTCAACTCATCTACATTGTTGGGTGTAGTCCTTAATTAATCTCTTCACAATAATGGTCAGCTGCTTTATGGTATTTTGGTCAGTTTGCCAGCCTAACCAAAGCACAGTGAAGCAATAATCATTAAAGCAAATAATGATTGTGTGAGAAGGTTTAAAGTCCTGCTGGAAAATGAACCAGCATCTCCACAAAGCGTGTCAGAAAAGTGAACTAAATCTTCCTAGTAGACCACTACACTGACTTTGAACTTGAAAAAAAAAAAAAAGAAAAGAAAAAGAAAACAGCAATGGATCAACACGAGGTGACACCTATATTACTGATTGTGGAAACTTCACATTGGACCTCATGCAACTTGGATTCCTTTCTCTTTTTCAAAGAAAGACAAAATTTACTTTCATTTTTGCACCACTGAGCAACAATGGAATCCTATTTCTTTCTTCTTAGTCCAGATAAGATTCTTCTTACTTTATCTCTGCATCAAGCTAACAAAAACAAGCAATTTCAAACAGTTATAGGCAATGGCCTTTATACATCTGTGTGTGGTAACGTCCCAAACTCTCTAATGGGCTGTTTCACAATCCCCTTGAGGCTTCAGCTTTACTAGTTGCTTGTGAACTTTGTTCAGCCTTATTTGTTTCCTTCCACTAAACTTTCCATTAACACCTTTTGATACATAATGTGAATGTTTTTATTTACATAATGTAAATAAAAAATAAATTATTTTTTATTTACAAGATACTTTTTGTGGCTTACCCTTCTTGAGAAGGATATCAGTGACAGCCTGGTGGACTGCTGAGAAGTCAATAGCATTTGACATTACCTCAACGTGCAAAATTTCTGTCCAACAAATCCTTTTATGTTTTGGTCTTAAGCAATGTTATGATTTCCAGAGAGACCTGCATTTTAGGCATCATTTACCCTGAGCCATAATCATCAAAATTCACAGAATTTATGATTGTGTATAACATAGTGATATGCATTCCACTCTTTGAATTGATTTTCTAAAATAGAATTATTTAATAAATAAATAAATAAAATAAATGCTCATCTAATTGATCTATTTATAGGTGCACCGGTATAATAATATCCATTGTATCCTGCTCTGCAATTAATGGTTATTATGCTTATTATCCACAAGTACAAAAATGTGACCACTAGAGGGAGACATTATCAAGGCAGATGTTTAAAAAGGAGTATTATTTTTACTATTGGAAATAGCAAGCACATAAATAAAGAAACATTACCTACATCTCAGTGTAAATGCCCTTGTTTTTTTTATTTTACTCCCCCTAACCCCAAGTTTGAAAAGGAAACATCCCAAATCTAATATTTTATATAACTTTTCACACAATATTCCAAACAATAATGAATAAAAGTTCAGAAATCTTTATTGTTTCCATTTCCAACACATGGAAATCTAACAGTGAAACATGAATAGGTGCACAATTAAACCACAAAAAGGGAGAACTTTAACATCGTAAACAATCAATAAACAAGGCACAATTTGAGATCAACAATCAGTTACAAGATCTTTGATCTGAAGTCATCTGTCAGCAGTACATATGTGCAGGAAAAGAACATTATTATTCTTAACAACAGTGTACATTTGAATGAGCATAGGAATTACTAACACAGTCAAAATGAAGTTAAGTTTGACTAAGTGTGTTGTATTAAAATGATTTTTCTTGTTGATATATGTTTTAATACAAGAAGTGAAAACGCCACAAATTACATTGTACCTGATTGTAGGCAACAAAAATGCAGTGTTAGTCATACTACTTGGAATGAAACCCACACTTATGAATATCAGAGAAACTGCAAGAGATTTTGTGTTGAAGCAACCAACAATCTTTGACCTTTTCATTTTACTTTATACACCTAGGGCTAGCAACATAAGATATAAACAACTCATGTGGCAGTTATCTGAACAAGTTTCTCAGTTTTTTTCTCCAAGGATCAGTTAGAATTTTGATCTGAACAGAAGTCAATTATAAAAACAGAGAACCTCTTTGACAACAACATTTTCATCTATTACAAAAAATGCAAAACAAGAAGAAACTTGTCATTTCATCAAAATGTGACACAAAACCAAAGTGTATTTGGTCTCCAGTACTACAATGTCACATAATTATCAGATTATCAGATGTCTTGCACACAGATAAAAAAAATTAAACAAGGTGCTTAATTTAGAGCAAAAATGGCTACCGCAACAAAGAACATTCTACTAGTTAAAAGTAATTGCATATATTTCCCAGAATGTAATCAAGGTGTTTTGTGCATGGAGATTACTGTGTGTAAAGTTTAGCTAAACATTACACAGCATGTTTTGAGTTTTGCTACGTATACTAAGAATGGCATGTTCCTTCACACAAAAATCCAACACAAGGAAGATGAAATGCTTTATGGTACAAAGGATTTCCATCTATAGTGCATGTAAAATTTTCCTAAATATAACTCAAAAATAAATTTTATACAACATATCACCTATGTATTATGTAGCTGTATCATCTTAGGTAATTTATTTAATACAAATTAGCAGTACCTGTCATTGATTACATCAAAAAGATCTATGCTAGGTTAACGGCACACTGGATGTCAGAGATTATCTAAAACTGACAGATCTATTTTGCGTTTATAAAACTTTACTGTGCAATAAAAACAGAAATACATTCAAAGATACCATAAAACTAAACTACTCCGTATAACTGTATTTTTTTTGAAAATGTCAGTGATGCTTAGATGAAATGAATTTCTACTGATTGAAAACACTTGGGCTAAATTGAGGTACTTAAGAGGAACTATAGCAATTTGTAGTCTACCTGAGTAGTCTGTAATAACTTTATCAGCAGAGAAGATTGTTGTGCAACTGAAAACATCTAAAGTGCAAAATATTTAGTGTCTTGTTCGCCCTCCTTCGAAAGCGTGGTGCTCCTTGTGTGCTAAAGATAATAGAAGATGTTAGAGGAGAAGGTAAGCAAAGTACTCAAAAGTGTGCTATTAAAAACAAACAGAAGACAATGTTCAATGGAAAGGAGATACTCACGTTTATAAAAAACAGCTTTAAAAGGTGTCTGAGGGAGGAGCTCATAGATCTTTCCCAAGATGTTTGACTCGTCGGCACAGGAAGCGTTCCCATTCCAGACCTGAACAACATCTTCTCTGTCCCGTACGCTGATGCTGACCCCAACTACCTCATCTCCTGTACACATAAGTGGAAAAGGGGCAATAGAAACATCCACTTTTGAAAAATGTAATTTTTTATGTAAGAGAACTCACCATTTCAAATCATAAATTAACTTTAAGCCAGTTTATTTCAGCATTAAATTTATTTATTCAAAGACATTTACCTGAAGCACAATAATCGCTGAACTGTTCTCCAATTGTGGCCAATAGCAACTCCTTCCACACAGAAGACTGTAAATATGAGGAAAGATTTAGTAAATAAAGAAATAAACCTCCATATTAAGTAAAAAAAAAAAGAGTGTCATTTCTCTTACAGTACACTCTTTGGGCACTTTCATTTTCCAAACACCGCCTTTAGCATTGCTTTCTTCTTCCCTGTATGCAAACCAGAAGGAACATGAGAAAATATTCCTATTGGTAAGCATGGTAAAAATACAAGCGCACCAATCATTTTTTTTATTTTCCCATATCCCAGCCTCTGGTTTTTGTCAACTGTCAAGTGATGCGTGTCTCATTTCCTATCTGAAACAAACTTCTTGGGTGAAAGGAAATAATTCTAAATCTAAATTGGTCAGTGGTATGAATAATTTTTGAAGGGATAACATAGAGAAACGTGTCTGTATTCTGTTTAAGCTTCCTGCTATCTGATGAAGCTCACTCTCTCGCAGCCTGAATGCATCCATCACTGATACTTAAAATACTTCTTCACTCAGAGTAATATCCAACATATTAAGGAGCATTGACACACAGCATAACCTAATAGCTCATAGGTATCCTAGTCTGGTCACCAGATGTCTTTTCTAACGGTTATCTAATTTGACCGTGCCAGCAGAACTCACCAGAGTGGCTTCCTTTCTCCCCTCATCAGATGATAGCTACATCTCAAAGGCAAGCTGGACACACTTGGGATGTTGTTGTAAACTCGCC
This sequence comes from Brachyrhaphis roseni, assembly GCA_903066815.1. Lineage (NCBI taxonomy): Eukaryota > Metazoa > Chordata > Actinopteri > Cyprinodontiformes > Poeciliidae > Brachyrhaphis > Brachyrhaphis roseni. The sequence goes on from CAEFZY010001613.1 coordinate 64,058, forward strand.
AAAAGTTCTGTTAAGTTTCCAAGGGGAAAAGAGAAAGCAGGTTAATGTTTGACATCAACAGTCAAAACAAATATGACTGATGGCCTTATAACACTTTTATTTTTACAGCAAATAACTAAAACTAAAAATCAGACTAATTTTATTTTCCATACATGATTAAATTGTGACCGAAACATGCTAAAATAGCCTTGCATCTTACCTGAACAGTCTCCACTGTGTAGATTTTCTTCAGGTTTGACTCACACTCAGCTGCTGTTGTACCTGGTAGAGATCTTACCAAAAAAGACAAATCAAATGTCTGTATGTTTATTTTATTTTAAATGTGAACATGTTTAAATGGCTTTCTTTGCAGTTGTTTTGTTTCAGATATACAATGACTGCCCTCTGTGCAGATAAATTAGAGCAGCGGTATGGTAGGAGGGAGTCAGATGACTGACAAGCCAGTAAACAGGACTGACCCCATTTTAACACTGCCTCCCCTATGCTCCACTAACATGTACACATAGAGCATGTTACTTGGAATCAATACTGTTCTGATTACATAACATTATACATAAAAGGTGACTTTTATTTTTTCCCCCCGCCTAACAGTTAATAAGAATTTGACCCACAAAAGCGTTGTTGCTAAAATTGAAATGGAACAGACACCAGCAATGACTCAGCAAGCTGAGAACAATATGCCGTGCTTATGAAAGCGGACACTGACCTGATTTCTACTTCTGGATTTATTTTTAGTTACTAATAGTTTCAAATTACAGCTTTTGCTGTAATGTTATTTTGTTTAACATATAAAAAATATTTGTTATTTCTCACAGTTGAATATTATATAAAAATTCCTTTTTTTTTTATTATGAAAAACACATTTTTCCACCTTTTCCAATAATCTTATAATAACAAATGGACAAGAAAGGTAAATTCTAGGTCTGTTTTTCTTTGTTCCTTGAAAGAGTCAATCAATTCGAAAGAGTTCGCTCACTTGTCACCGACAACAGTTTTATAACAAAGCAGTTTGGAGAATTTAAATGTTTTCTTACCTATCAAGCCAGAAAGTCCAGGGTGAATGTAATGGCAGAATGTCATTTTCAGTGTTGTGTGAAATTTTTCCTAAATCTCTGTCGTTGATATGAATGTTTTTCTCCAGGCTTGGTGGTGAGCTCAGTGGTAAAGCAGCTAATGGCACTGCCATTGTTAACTATGAAAACCGAAGAACTTTGTATTGGAGAGCTATCATAGAGCAGGATTCCCACGCAGGCGTTTCTTCGGCGTTATGGTTGTTTATACATATATATAGATTCCCTGGGTAAATTTATCCCAGACCAGCTGATGAGTCATTGGTCGAATCCCCAGTTAGCAGGAAAGACGCTCTATAACCGCCAGTCCACAAAACACCAGACAGATCTCGAAACTTCTATTGCCAAAGTCACGGCATGCCTGAAAATGTAAATATAGTTATTCGGGTTATTGGATCGAGATGTTCTTAAACTACGCGGATTTATTTTTAACACCAAGTTGCATAAAGACCTTTGTTGATCTCCATCTCTCTTCCTCAAAAGTGCAAACGTAACTGCAGACATGCGCAGTTCTGCACTGCCAGCAGCTTTGTTGGATTGCTATCTGCTAACTGTTCTGCTAACCAACAAGCATTTCCTGCCTGAGGACTGGACACAGCTATGGATATCGACGCAATATTGGAAGCGTTTCAAGGCAATGTTTATATTTATGAAAAAATAATCATTTGTTTTTTAAAATGTTTAAATTAAGTGTTTTTTCCCCCCACGATAAATCGGTATTATTTGCTAACTACGTAACGCACGTTACTCTACGAAATGCAGCTTTTTATGAAAAATGTGTTAAGAATATTCTTGGGCAATGAGGTGTTATCATTAGTTTGGCTTGGCTGCTTTACAAGTACCTTTTGGTAGGAACAAGTCCGTCACATTCCACACTTTTAACCCGTTTATGTACTAACTGAGACGGTTATGTAAACAGCTAGCTCAGGAACACACTGCTAGCAATAAACTGCTAACTTTGATTTGAAAGTACTGTGGCTATTTTAATATGTAACTATTAGTATTTGTGTTTTCCCCTCAGCTATTTATATTTTCCTATTTCATAACTAAAGAAAAGAGCAGTTGAAATTATTAACCTAATGACATTTTGTGTTGTGTGTGGCAGTTGTGGTTTGAAAGTAAAATTAATTTCAAAAAGTTTCACGGGCTGCTTTTGACTGTCAATAAAGTTGATGTGTTTTAGTTACTCAGTCCTAAAAGTGAAACTCATGTAAATATTTCTTGGTAATATATGTTTTTGTGATTATGGCTAACAGCAAATGGAAACTCAGAAGAATAAATCAAATTTTCAGGCTACTTTTTTTATTGGTCTCGTAATAGTTTCTTAGAAACTAAATAGAAGGTTTTTATCACCTGTAATACAATTAACAGAAATAGACAACTGAAATATAGAGTGTGTGTTTTTTAAAGGAACTTTTTGATGCTATTTTAAGATTTCGATATACACTTGTAATTGTTGTCTTTTAGATTTATTTTCCGCATCTTCTGATGTGCTCATGTTATACAGTTGAATAAATTTTAATAATAAATAGTTATAACCTTTTTACTCACTGTGACTGTTTACAGATTTTGAGAAAAGAGGGAAGAAGGAGACCTGTCCCGCTCTAGAGCAATTCCTGTGTCATGTCGCCAAAACAGGACAACCAATGTAAGTAGGAACTTGCAAATCTGACACAATTTCAATTATACTGTGTTCACAATTATTAGGCATAGACAAGTGAGTATTTTGACCATAAGATCATTTTTAAACTTAGTTTTTTAACTTCAAGGGGGATAAACTTGAATTCTTAATGGATTTAAATATGGCATATGATGTCTGTCTGTCTGTAATGAATGTATGGCTGAAGGAGGTCAACACCATTTATTAAGGTGTGCATTATTATTAGGCAGTTTCTTTTTTTTTATAGGCAAAATGGGCCAAAGAAAGAAATTTAAGTGGCTGTAGTTCTTGGTGCACAAAAAGTTGACTGTCAACAGATCAAGATGCTGACACACTTCATGAATGAAAGGCTTGTAATAGTTATTGAAAAGAAATGTGGCTTGTTTAGCCACTGGTTTCACTTTTTAAATGTCAGAAATATTTATTAGAAATTTTTGAGTTCATTCACTTAAGCACTTAAGCAATGAAAATAAAAAGAGATGGAGAACATGTGTTTTTCATTTAGTTGAATTCTGCACAGTAACATTTGCCTGATAATTGTACATATATAGATATTCTTCTAAAAAAGCCCAAACCTCATTTTTGCTTTTTTAAAAATTCATGTTTAAGGTTTAATAACATTTCAGATTAGTCAAGAGCATTGTAGATGGTGATTTATAAAAACAATCCAATAAGATTTAGAATAGAATAGAATAGAATAGAATTCAACTTTATTGTCATTGCACTGTCACAAGTACAAGCAGTACCTAATAACTGTGCACACATTGTAGACCTGAACATATATAATTACGGTACTTATTGTCTGTACTTTTTCTAATATTACGTATCCCCTTTAGGATCCCATGGTCACAGTTCAAAACATACTTTTTATTTAAGCTGGATAAAGTGATGGAGGATTTTCATGCTTCAATGCCAGAGGAGAGAGACTCTCACAATCCCAATGTGGAATATATTCCCTTTGAAGAAATGAAGAAAAGGATCTTAAAGATTGTGGATGGTTATAATGGGTGAGTGAAGCATGATTTAAATACTCTGCAACTGGGCAAAAGAGTCAATAAATTACAAACTTTCCTACTCATCTAGATAATAAAGTTAATGTCTTGTTGTAAGGAAAGACAATAGATTGCAATTCTCTCATCATTGTGATGACAGTGTTTTTCAAGTTATTATTTTCAGATATGGGTCTTTGAAATGCAATATTTATTTGCTTTTATATTCCAGGTATAATGAATTCACACGGATTACAAGTTTAACACTGGACTGTGATATTTGAAAGGTTTATCAATAATGGCTCATATTGCAAGTGGTCTTATTTTTTTTAATTTATCTTTTCTATGAGAACAGTAATAATAACCATTAAAAGCTTTTTACACCTCATGTTACAAAAAAGATTGTTGGCAGGTGGATGATCAGGGGGTGTTTTATTCAAAAAAAGTTTACCTTGTTTTCATAGGTTAGTTCTGCATTTTTCATCATCTATGCTTAGAACCTGTTTTTTTAAAAAGTTCTGATGCTGGGAGTGAGATTTCTATTTATTACTTTTACCTATGTCTCTGATAACCTTTCCAGGATTCCATTCACCATTCAGCGGCTGTGTGAGCTGCTTACAGATCCCAAGCGTAATTACACGGGTACAGACAAGTTTCTCAGAGGTCTGGAAAAGGTGAGATACAGTTATCTTTTTAAGGCCTAAAATCCATACATTGGTGCTATGTAATGCATATGTTGCTTTGAACTGTATTTTTATTTTCTTTTGTTTACTGCAGAACGTAATGGTGGTAAGCTATCTGCATCCCACATCAGAGTAAGTAAATCAGCTGCCAAGTTAATTGTAACAGCTACAAATATTAATGTAAAGTTAATTAATATATATATATATACATATATATAAGGTTTTTTTTATTTCCTTAAAAGGAAAAATGGAACATCGACTATGAATAGAATGAATGGAGTGATGTTTCTTGGAAACCCATCTCTATATTTAGAAAGGTGGGGGTAATTGCTGATTTAAATAGATGATATTTATTTTAAGAAAAAAATAGACTCCTGAATGTGTAGATATTAATCTGTTTGTTGTGGTCTTCTTCAGCAGTCGAAATGTGAATGGGCCAAGTTTGTCAAAGACACTCAACAGACCGAAGCTGTCATCGTCTTCACTTTCCACCAACGGGCTCCCAGAGTGTCCAGCCAGTAAAGAGCCAGATGGAATCACTGAAACAGAGGAGCACCATTCCAGGTAAATTATGAGTCAATATGTAGTACAGCATCCGCCATGTTTATTGGTAGTCATAGTAAAGATGTGTAGAAAGAAGAGTTTAGAAAGGAAATCTAAGAAATAATTGTTTTAAGCAATTCATAACAGATGCTCCACCATAACATGAGGTGCTTTACACATTTTCAATCTTGTTCATTATTGTCTCTGTTATAATGGCTGCTCATCAAATGTTTATGATGAACAACCATTTTCTATCTTATGAAGATACATCTGCATTTCTTTTTTGCACACCATGTTCCTTTTTTCCCACTTTGAAAAATAGCAAAGATAAAAAGGGCTTCTACATCCCATTTTGGATTTTATCCCAAAGAAATAGGAAGTTGTGCATTAAAATGCTGCAGTTAGGCTTATTTTGCAGAAATTGTAAGGGATGAAAGTAAGTGGCATGTATGTAATTACACTTTTTTCATAACATTTGATCTGTACTTCTGATGAGTAAATGTATGTAGATTAAAGATTGAATATTTCAGAATTCAGTGTGAAATTATCTTTGCAAAACAATAATATTTAATAACATTTACTAGGGATACCAGTAAGTGAGTATGGAAAAGACTGTGTATATTCATTATGAGGCTTGTAAAGCCAAGTCCTCACATTAGTAATAAAATCTTGCTAAGTTAAGACTATAGCTTATAAAAGGCAAAAACTATGAACATTACCAACAGATTTATTGTTTGTGACAGTGAAACGCCACCTTCAGAAGACGAGGCGAAACCAAAACATGGAATAAAGCACAAACATCGAGAAGAAGACGAAGAATCTGATTGTGACAAACAGGAGGCCAAGAAACGGAAGACTGGTGAATATGATGACGAAACGGAAAGAGAAGAAAATGAGTCATCTTGTCATAAAGAACCAGAGAGTTCATCAGACACACCAGAGTCAGAGGAAGACACTTGCGGTCAAGAGTGCAGCAATGAAACATTTCATGACATACCCTGTAAAGCAGACAGTCATGGTAGGTGTGAATTCCTCCTTACTTAGGCTAACTTGTACTTAAGAACACTTAACAGCAGGATTGTGTTGTTTGTTTATGACACATTAAAAATATGCTACTTCACAGTCCACAAACATAAATTGTTTTAGAGCACAAGTGTGAGTAATATATGGGTGGACATAAACATTTAGCTGGTTCATGTACAGATGCATCTCCAATAAATTAGAATTTCATCAAAAAGTTTATTACAGTAATTCAATTTAAAAATCAAATTCCTCTTCTGTAGAGATTTAGAGGGCTCTTTCCAAGCATAATAAAGGAAATTGAACTTCAGCTGATATTTCCACATCTTTAAGGGCATTTTGAAGCAAAGGCCAAGTTGAGAAATATCAGAACCAACAATAAAGGCTGCTATTAAAGCAGCTTTTACTGTCCTAACACCTCAGCAGCTCCACAGGCTTGTTAGCTTTTTGTACATCACATTGATGCAGTAATTCAAACAAAAGGAAAACCTCCACTTTCTGTATTATGCATTCATTGTAATACAGTAGATGGATATAGTTTCCACTAAGCTGACATTTCTGTATTGAAAAATCTTCCTGATGTACTGTTATTTCTAAAGAAACTTTATTTTCACATTTTCAGTAGCTGCAAGCCAAAATATTCAAAATTAGCAGAACTAAATACTTTAAACGTACCCCACCATGCATTTGAATTTCACCTTTAAATTTAATTATGAATACATTTTCAATAATTTTTAATTTTTATTTAATCTCGTTAAACAAATGAAGGATGTAATCCCTTTGACAATCTCCTCTTACATAAAATGGAATAAAATAGAAGCATTTTTGATTTAACTGCAGTTCAATTTCTTCATAATAATTGTGAATATTAACCATATTCTATCACTAAAAAGTGACATCTTCTCTTCTTAGGGGAAAGCAGCACACCGTCTGAATCACCTGAGAGGGAAGGAGAGTCTAATGAGGCTGGTGCTGCCGCCAGTGTTCAGAGCAACATCTCTGTGGATCAGTCGGAGCAAGCGACTCTATCAGAGACACATTCAACCTTCGAACAGGACAATGCTTCATGCAACAGCAGCAGCAGTGATGCAGAGGGCTTACCCAGTGAAAAAGTGTCTTGCAGTAATTCCCCTGAGCTGCCAACAGAGGGTGGTGCTGAAACTTCGGACAGCACAGAGACCTCATTAGAACTGGGAGAACACAACTAACTTGAAAGGCAGGAATGCCAACTGACTTGTTTTCTACACTGTATGATACAACCCTAAGGGTAAATCTGTAGCACTGTGGACCATTAGGCTTCAGGACCAAGAGACATGTGGACTTGGAGACTTCTTAGAAGGATCTTGACGTCCTCTTCTCTTTCAGCTTCTCATGGCCATTGGCCACCAGATCTTTAAACTGGAAGATGATTTAACGACATAACAAAGACTGCCTTTTTCAATATACAAAACCTTTTTTCTAACCTTTTTTCTTTCTTAATTTTTATATTTGAACATCTAATTTAATGTAGATAATGTATTCAGTAATTCCATTAGTTATTTGGTGTTTATTTCCTAGGAGAACCATTTGACAAAGTTGTTTTAGGCCAAGCACAGTAGTTTCAGGTTTCTTTTTTGTATTAATGCTGTTCAGAGATGATTGAGAACACCTTTAACCAAAATATTATATACGTCTGCTTTTATTTTGTATAAAGCACATATCGCAAGTATATTTCCTGCACTTCACACTCTTGAAAGCTGGAGAAACGTTTTGCTCCGTGTCCGTATGAAGCCAATACAACAAGTTGCCAGTTTGAGCCGTTTTGTTTGAGCGATTTGGTTTGCTGTAAGGGTAGTCATTTTCAATTCAAACTCTGAAACAAAATGCAAGGTACTTTTATTTTCTTTGTGTCACACCGTAGTTGTACAGCTGTCTCTTTTTGATAATTGAGATTTCTACAATACTTATCTGTAAATAAGCTTTTGTAGTCTTGTAATACATGTCCACATTCTTTGTAAAACTGACTGCTGGAAACCGAAGGCTTGAGCTTGTGTGAGAGTTTTCACAGAAAGCAATAAAAGCTGAAATTGGAATTGGTTTGGCATCTTGTTTTTCTTACATATCAACATGTAGCACATTTAGAATAATGAGAGGGAATTATGGAAATGACTGCTAAATTTTTTTTTGTTTACATTTGTCCTCTATCACCTAATGATGATTGATCATTAGATGATACATCACCCTAAATAATTGATTAAGATAATGATGTGCACCAAACCCATTAAATAAGTTGTTTGCATAATCTTTCATACAATATTGCTGCATTTCTATGACAGCAGTATTTGGAGATTTCCCCCCCCAGTGTTCTTTACTATCCTCACTATACATGAACATACAGTGTTTTGCAAACGTTTTCATAACTCTTGAATTTTACCACATTTTGTTACAACCACATTCAATGTTTTTTTTTTTTTAGATCTTTAGTGTTAGATGGAAACTATTGCAATTTTATGTGGTGTTTTTTTTTACAGAAGAAAATCTGAAACGTTTGGGGTGAATGTTTTAAATCCTCTTCACACAAATACTTCTAAATGAAATTAAGTTCCAGCAGTTCCCTTCAGATCTCACATGAATAGTAGTAAATTTACTTGTTTTAGCTTAGTAATAAATACAGCAGTACTGTGAAGACTTGAGAAGTTTGCTAGAGACTATTCATGAAAAAATGGTCTCTTTATGCTCAACCAGACGTGTTGAGGATAAAGTTGTGGAGAAATTGAAAATCTTATAAGCAACTAAGTATGGAGTATGCTGTAGGTAAATGGATCACTTCAACCCTGCATGTCCATTTAAGAAAATCTTTTAACCATACACTGCTTTTCATTCCCTCCTCTAATATTGATCACAGGCTCAATCTTTAAATGTTGGTTTTACTTAACCAGTAATACAACAACCCTCAGGTACAGACATAGATCGAACACTGGGAATATGAGCTAGGTGATTGGCAGAGAGAAAGCAAACAGGTTAATTTAAAATATCGGTTGTGTAAGACCGGAGGGTATGAATAATTTGAATCACAAGAGGATAACATCCAGTGACTCCCCAACGGCCTTGACACATCTAAGCTAAGATTATCACTATAACTGCTGTCAGCACATATATGGACTGGGGCAGACCTAACCTACATACAATGTGGTCGTTTTTCTACTAAAGTAAGCTATTTCCAAGGGTGTGACACAGAAATGATGTCACATAGCAGCTCTCACATCAACACATTTATGGTGGCCTTGAGGTAGATAGATTACAGCAGACATGTAAATAGTAATTAGGACTTTCAAGGATAACTGAACACTTGACCTCAGTGAATCATCAGACGGATCAGGATCTTCCTATTCTGGGACTGGATTAAAATTGCCACACCAGACTCTTTGTTTTTATCTCATCTTCTTATGTTTTAGTAATGCATTAATTAATTTCACTAAACCACCTTTGTCCATAAACCTGTTGAGAGTGAAACCAGTAGCTTCTCTACAAATGGACACTTGAGACCAACTACAGTAAATTCTACTCTTTGCACTATTTTGTGGCTTTTATTAAATTCTACTACAACTTGTATTCAAATTCAAAAATTCTTTATTGAACCCAAAGGGAAATTAAATGTTGTAACTTATACAAATTAAGTTATGCTTAAGTATGTGGTTTCACAAATTTTTTGTTGCAATTTGTTTTGAATGATCAAGTTAAATGCAACAAATTGTTAAGTTAAAAAAAGTTGATAAAAACCGATTTCTTTGAAAAGTGGGATAAAGTATCAACAAGGACAAATTAGCTAATTATTCTCTGTAATTCTTACTGAAATAGTGTAGGATAGTGTAGCTGTGTAGAGTTATTGCTTTAAAAGAGAAACCAAGTTTGTCAACCGTGGTTTCCAAACATTGCTGTTAAAAAACAAAAGTATTTATTTTAAATATATATAGTATAAAATATATTCCTGGAACCTATTTTAAGGTTGTAGAGTCCACAAAGCTTACAGACAATCCTAAGATGTTTCTTTGTTTAGTGTTATTGAGAAGGATATCCCTTCATGATTGTATGAACTAATTGATTTTGACAGGTCTTCATTTCTAATCCTTTACCATGTGACCCATAGCAGTCTGTGTCTCATCCTCACTTTCAGAAGGGAGATGCCACAACAACGAGGCTAATAACTGTTCTGTTTGTATGGACCTTTATGCTTTTTTGATTACTTTCATTTTTGCTGATTAGCAAAAAGCTAAAGAAACCGTTTTGCAGATGTGAACTGAAATTTATAGATTTTGATCTCTAGGAAAGGAAGGCAGCAAATCAGCTACAAGTCTTAAACTGGTTATTTGTAATGTGAGAAATAATTTCAGTTTCGGGGGAGTTACAGAAAATCTTCCCATCATGGGTCAGCGCCTGAGCGAAGACAACGACCCCGACAAGGAAATTGATGTGGCAGAGCTGCAGGAATGGTACAAGAAATTTGTCGTGGAATGCCCAAGCGGAACACTATTCATGCACGAGTTCAAGAGTTTTTTTGGTGTCACCGACAACAAGGAGGCTGCAGACTACATTGAGAACATGTTTCGAGCCTTTGACAAGAACGGCGTAAGTACATTGGGCCTCGATTCTGGTATTATTTGCTCTAATAATAACATTAAAATGTTGTGCACGTGAACTTAATCAAAGAATTTATGTGGTTGGATGACACTGCATGTGTTTAACAGCAATTCAAGTGTAGCTGAAAATCTCAAACACTCAAAAGTGGGTTGCACTTTGTTACTCTGTATTCTTTAAATTTTTTCTTGTAGGTAGATGGTTAAAGCAGTTTTTTAAAATATGATATTGTCACCCTAAATGTCTCCAGACATTCTGAATAAATGTATCTTGTCATTTTGCATAGCAACAATGTTGCCTCTTTAGGATTTCATCTCATTTTTTAACATTTGAACATCTGATTTCACAGGACAACACCATTGATTTTCTGGAATACGTAGCAGCTTTAAACTTAGTCCTTCGAGGCAAATTGGAACATAAACTTAAATGGACATTCAAAATGTACGACAAAGATGGGAGTGGATGCATCGACAAAACAGAACTTCTTGAAATTGTGGAGGTATATTTTCATTAAATTACTTTCACACGTGCAGTAGTGTTCATCTGCTGGAGATTTCAAAGTTTGCTTAAAAATGGATGTGCAAGAAGTTATTGTGACATCCTTTCCTGTCACTTACAGTCTATTTATCGGCTAAAGAAAGCCTGCCACGGTGAGCTGGATGAAGAATGTAATCTGCTTACCCCAGACCAAGTGGTTGACCGGATATTTGAGCTGGTCGATGAAAATGGAGATGGTGAGAGTTTGTGACAGCTTTTTTTTTTTTTGACAGTTTTTAGTGTCATTTACACAAATATAAGGCTGCACTTGCATTCATTGTTACTGGATCAAAAAAATGGAAAACCTATATTTTGTCACACAGGTGAGCTCTCGCTGGATGAGTTTATTGATGGAGCACGCAGGGACAAGTGGGTGATGAAGATGCTGCAGATGGACGTGAACCCTGGTGACTGGATCAATGAGCGAAGACGCAGTGCTAACTTCTAAGACTGGAAATCACATTGACCTATTATGTGACCATGTTGATTTTGTACATAAATGTATATAAAAAGGCATTTTGGCATAAAAAAATATGTACAAAACCTAGACGCATCCATTGCTTTTGAAGGGATTAAGTGTTTATAGCAGTTGCACAGTCAGTGAAGCATTGGTGCAAATGAAGAACAGAGTAAATAATTGCTGCCTATTTTATTATAGGTTTGTTTTACAGCCATAAAGCAGTAACTGTGTGTTCTACTGATTGTGTCATGAATTAAGCATAAAAATTGTTCAATAAAAAAAAGTTGAAAGTTGGCTTGTTGACTTGGGGAGTTATTTATTTTACATGAACTTCAGTAAAATATTGTGATTTTGTTTTGATAAAGGCTAAACGACTGGGCTGACAAACAGAAATGTTGCTAGAAAAAATTAAAAATAAGTCAGTGTGAGTGAACTAGCAAATGCCCCAGCAAGAAGTGAGGATGTAGGAAGTCTGTGTTCTGATTCATCTGGCTGAAAAAGAGAAACCCAAACCTCTTAGGAAATTTGCCTAAAGCACAAGGTAAATTGGTGCTTTTTGGTAGAAGTACGTCTTTCCATGGAGCTCTTCAGTTTCTAGCAGGTGGAAACTGAAAACTCAGAGAATGCTCCCAGGTATTGTTGCAGGACCTTTGCGGTCAGTGGTAGAATTTTGACCACCTGCCTCCCCAGGGAAATTTCTTCTTCTTTCTGCTACATCCAGGTAGGCACTGTTGTGTTGCTTTAATTCTAAATTTGCAAACTATGCTGTATTTCTAACTGTATGGCAAGTTATTTTGCTTATTCATATTTCTAACATGCAGTGAAACAATACCGGCAACATTCCAGACATTCATCTCAAGCACCTGGTGCAACTAATTAAGTGTGTAATTAGTTGTGTGAGATGTGCCTGATATTGGTGTGTAAATGCTTATTACAATATTTGAACAAATACAAATTTCCCAATAATCTTTATTTGCGGTGGGAGAATGGGGGATACTTTTAGGCACAATTATATGTTAGTATTACTCTTAATGGACCCTCTCCAGTCACAAAATCCAAGGTTTGAGATTGAAAGCATACTCCGCCTTCACGGCGGCGCCGCTTTCTGCGCTGGCATTTAAATAGTGCGAATCGTTCCACTTTTTCAAAAACTCGTTTTTCCTCTCGCGAGAGTCTAGATTGTGTTTCGTTTCTCCGCTTTGGTCCTGCTCCATAGATAAGTGTAAGCTAATTGTCTGTGTAGTTTTTAAACTCCGAACTGCTTTAAATGTTTTGCTACTTACACGAGACACTTTAAGACTTGAAAGAAAAGTACCAAACTAGTCTTTCGGTCGGAAGCATATGCATATAATCCTCTGTAGCGTTGCGTGTTTACTTAGGCAGAGGTGTTCACGGGTTTTACTACTGAATCCAGTCAGCAAACAGGATCTAAACACAATGTTTTCAGTGTCTTCTAAAAGCCAAACGCCATCATCCACTTATAAAATGCAGGTAATGATTAAAATTGGACGTTTTAGTAATCGTAAATGTGTCAGAGCACATTGTTTCAGTTGCTGTTATTTAACTCTTGTTAAACGCCGCCCCCTCGTGGCTAGCTTTCAGAAGACAGCTGGACATTGAAGTATGTCACCGGCGACCTGTTTTCCTGCCCACGGCATGAATCCTTGGCCCACTGCATCAGTGAGGACATCCGCATGGGGGCAGGGATAGCAGCGATGTTCAAGAAGAGGTTCGGCGAAGTGTCGACGTTAAAGGAGCAGAGTGAGTCAGACTAGTTATTAAAAAGAACCTTTGTTTGGGGAAGAATTTCAGGAGAAAAAGTTTTATCTTTGTAAATTTTATTTGTGAAGTTGGTATCTAATGTCTGGTACCAACATTTGGTACTAATTCATGCAATGTGTTGTGTTTTTCTATGTATGTCCGAATAGAGAAGGTGCCAGGGCAGTGTGCTGTCCTGGCACATGATCAACGTTTCATCTATTATCTGGTAAACATAGTGTGGACAATTATTATAATGAAAGTTGTTTTATTGTTCAATCTTGTAACTGCGTCTTTCCTATTATGTGTCTTAGATCACAAAGAAAAAAGCCACCCAGAAACCCACATATGACAACCTGAGAAAGAGTCTGGAAGACATGAAGTCTCATTGCTTAGAGAATGGTGTCAATAGGATATCAATACCTCGGTTTGTAGGAACTACTGTGGAGAAATACTGTTCTTTGTTACTCAATAATTTCCCTTAATTCTTCTTCTTTAGTGGGAATGATTAAATGGCATGTTTGTCTCGTGTCTCCCCCTCAGAATTGGGTGTGGCCTGGACCGACTGCAGTGGTCAAAGGTATCACAGATCCTGGAGCAGGTCTTTAAAGAGACGGATATCACCATAACAGTGTACAGTCTGCCCAAGAAAGCAGAGACCACAGTGATGAAGGAAAATATGCGATGATACATGGTTTTTACAATTATTATTGGCAGAGTTCACTGTATGCACTTTTCTCCATTATTCCCGCAGCATGAAGTCAGGAGTTTTTTCTAGTGGAAAAGCAGTTATGTAATGATTTGCAAATAAAATGTATCTTCTAACAAATCAGTTTCACTGCAAAGGGCTCCTGCAAAGAAATGACACAGAGCTCTTCAGCAGCTCTGGTAAAGGAAAACTCCAATCTGTAGTTTTCTGCTCTCTGATTACAGCAGGGCTCCCTCTTGTGTGAATTTAGGTTTTTATCACCAAATCAATATTTAACAGAGGTAGCACACCACTGTACTGGCTTTAGAACACACACCTCCTCTAGGGCTTTTTTGAAAGCATTTTGACATTCTAATACTTAGAATGCAGTTGATCAGTTATTTTTTTTTAAATAACTACAAGTCAGTTTCACAGCTACACACAGCCATTGTTTCTGTTATTCTTCTATATATTTTTCCATCTGATGCTTTTATAACCTGCCTTGTCCCCTTAGCTGCTAAGAATAAAGCAATGGTTTACAGAATGTTTTCTTCAATATGTTTTAAAATGTGGCAAATGAGTTATCTGAAAATCACAACAAACCCAAAATGTATCTTTTTTTTTGGTAAATTAGATCAGAGGATTTTGCTCGACTACCCTGAATAATTCATATTTCTCTTTGATGAACACATGAAGGGATGGCTTCAGTCCTTTTGCTCTAGCATAAACGGCTCAGTAGTGAAGCGCGTCATTAATGACCTTGCTGCCACATCAGTCAAAACATTTTTAATCTAACTTTATTGTAAAATAGTAACCCAGTTTGTAAGTAATGTAGATTTCTGTGCTTCAGAACACCCCGCAATACCACAGGAATCTAACCATTTATGTTCTGATCTTTTATTTTAGCAGATTTACAAGTTGTTTTTTTTTAATTTTTGCGTTTGTGTTTTACTGACTTTACTATGAGAATTTGTAGAGCTCCAGGTGTGTCCAGTAATAGCAGTCCAACATCATTAAGCACATCAAGCTATATTTTTGTAGAAAATATATTTCTACATGACAATTTATTTACTATGATTTGTAATAGAGTGATGATGTGATGTATATAGTGCTGATTATGAGAATTTAATGATTTTTCGTTGTAGAGTTCAATCAGTGAGGTCGTTCATCTTGTGGACCAGCAGGTGGCCCTAATCTAAGAAAGAAGGCAGCCAATGAACATGCTGGTTACACAGGATTCCCCTGAAAATGGATGAAATTGGTCGTTCCAGGAAAAAAGATAATTAAAGAGGGGGTAACATATAAAGAAGCACAGACATTCAGGAGATGTGAATACTACGAGCCAATGCCATGATGCAATCTGCATATTTCACTTGGATAACTTAACTTTTTTAAACTGATTTGAATAATAAACTTGATGCATTATATGAAGAGTAGAATCAATTGGAATGTTTATATGATTGAACTTAAATGACATTTTTTGTAAATTGCCTTGATGTTGTGTGTTATGAATTAGAAGATTATAAATAGATGAATTGAATTAAAAAAGGTTACAATTTGTCAAACTGACTGGAATGAAGAGAAATTACACAATGTTTTATGGGTCAAAACAAGGGTCAAAAATACTTAGAGGTTCTGTTGCCTCCTGCTGAAGAGGAAATAACCTTAGAAATACATGCTATAACATGATAGCAAACCCATATGATGGCGTGCCGACCAAGACGCTAGTTGGCAGGCGGCTTCTTGGTTCCAAACCTAACAGATTTACATTATAGGGTGTCCAGTCCAATTCCTGGGTCTTGTTAGGTAACATCCAAAATTATTTTTTGTGGCAAAACTAAGAAATGCAAGGAAATTGTGGAATTTATTCAAGTAACTTTTTCCAGATACCAGAGGATAGTGTCTGTGAATAGGCAAAGTTCATCCTTTGAAATAATATGAAGCTAATTCTCAGAAACCATGGTTTTAACTAAATAGTGAGTAAAGTTTATTTATGAAGTGATTTTCATAGACATAAAAGTCACAAAATGCTGCACAAGATACATCACACATATAGAAAATATAAAAACAAGCAATAAAATCATGGCAAAAAGATTGGAAAAATAAGAGCTTTCAGGTTAATTTAAAAAATCTCCATAGGGTCAGCATACCGTTCCACAGTTTTGGTTTACAGATTCACAGGAAAGCTAAATCTTCAAGAATTTTGTAGTTTCACAATAAATGTTTTTGTCAAAAAAAAAAAAAATGTAGGCATAACTATTGTATTTTACTTGCCTAACGTTCCTTTTGGACCACTGTTTGTAGCTTGATACCAAATTTGATCCTTTTTCTCCCCTTTAGATTTAGATCTTTGGGATAGAACATGGGATGTGATAGTGACAGAGTGCAGCATCAGTGTTTGCAATAAGTTTTGCATCGTCTATGAATCAATGGCAGGAAACTGAGTCTTCATTGTGGTACTTTTGCCTCTGGCTGAAATGAGTCAAGCTAGGTGAAAAAAAAGACAGCCTCCCTGCCAAGAACTGCTTTGAAGCTCATATTCCTCAGATAAAAGTGCTGCAGGAGACTCTCAACATATGACACCTAGCATTTTCTGTACAACATAAAGAATAAACAAGAGAGCATATTCAGTTCAAAGCTTCTCCAGCTCTGCTGCAACAAGAAACAGGTCATCCCTGCCCACTATAATAACTTTATACCTAGTGTCCCTCTATAATTTCTGACTTGTTATACCAGTACTATGTTTCAGGAAAATACATAAAAGTAACATTATTTCACCTTGAAGGTAATCTATATTCTGATATTAGTTGTGAATAATAACATGATGTCAACTGGATTTACCAACATTTTCCACACTCTTCTGTTTATTTTTCCACTATTTTTGTGATTTATCAGCTTTATCCCAAATTAAAGCAAGCTTACAACTATGTCCTTGAAATCTACCTAGCTCAATTACCAGGAGTCTAAATTGTTAAAGGAGTGTTGATTTCATCCATAAACAAATTGGAAGTTATGTATATTTTCTCCTTCACAAGAAAGAATAGGCAATGGCAAACCTTTATAAAAGATTATATGCTAAAAAAACATCTTATAAAATAAAAATGCACTGCATATCATGCATTTGAACCTTTAGTCCAAGTCATCAGATTTCCTTTTGCTATTCTCCCATCTGCCATGATGGTGTTGACTGAGCAAGCTCATCAAATATAACTTGTGATGTGCTCATTGTGGCCTGTGCAGATGGTCGAGGTATTGTATGGTCCATTATTGATCTGCTCGGGTATTGTGCTTAAGTGCAGCTGGGACACAATAGACCAGATGTGATGTGAGTGGTTTCAAAAAAAAAAAAAAAAAAGGAGGAGGAGGAAGAAATCTGACACCACAAAATCTATCTCACACATTTGCTGAGCAGGAAATCTTTCAGTGCATCATAAAATAAAAGTGGACTGAGGAGACATTTTATTTTAGGCCACGCTGTTTAAGATACCAGCCGAGAACATATACGGGTGTTTGTAATTATCAGGAACCTAGCAGCGGCAGCAGAGAGGCGGTCTGAACCGCCAGACCTCCCATTCTCCTTTGGGACGCTTTCAATAATTCATAAGGTGAATGCATTAACCACAGTGAGCTCTGTGGCTGGATGCCCCCTTTTTTTCCCCCCCTCCTTCAAGTCAAAGACATCCTGGAAGGCTGTACTTCTACATCACTGCAGCCATCCGTAGCTCTCCTCCTCCTTTTCCTCCTCCTCCTCCGCCCTTCCCATCCCCCCATCCCTGCCTGGCTGTCAGACTCACACTGCAGCAGAGCCACCTAGCTGCGCTGCAGTGAGCGCAGAGAAATCTCGCTTTCATCTGACCCGCTGTCACACTGCTGCAGCGGGCAGAACCAGCCAGTGCATCCAAACCCATCTCTCACCACACCTGAGACCCCTCCTCGTCTTTGTTCCTCTGCCTGCTTGTCCCGCTGCAGCATATTAATCTGCCTCAAATGCTCTTCCCCCTCCATCACCATTGTCACACACCCCGTCCCTTTTCTTCCTCCTCCTACTCCCACTTCCCTCTGTCCTCCATTCCCGTTGCATTCTTTGGTCGACGCGTAGGAAATTGCCGAGCTCAGCATTCCTCTCCACAGGCACTTAGGAAGGAGAGAAGGAGAGAAAAAACAAAAACAAAACAAAAAAAAAACAAAAAAACGGGATGAGTTGGGCAGGAGGGTTTCTGCTGCACCACATTACTGGCTCCCTTCCAATTAAAAAGAGAGCTTATGTTACTGAAAAGCTGTGTACCCAATCAGGAGGCAGCGCAGGGTAAAGATAGCTGGATAAAAGCGAGCGGGAGAGTGGGCAAGAGGACGAAAAAAAGAAAAAAAAAACTGCAGTGTGTGAGTGTGTGTAGTTTTCATCCCTCCCCCCATGAGCAAATCTTCATCAAATTGTGGTACTTCAGTCTTGGGGTGCATTTGCAGGGTTGTCAGCGTTTTTGTGGTGGAGTTGTCAGAGTAAAGGTGTGTGTTCTGGGCTCTGTCAGATTTGCATTTGGTCTGAAACTGGAAGTACGAGAAAGTAAGAGGAGACTCACTCTTTTTCTCTCTATCTCAAAGTGTCTCGGAGTCTGCGGAGAAAGGGAACATCTCATTGTCAGGGGGAACATCCTGCACAGAAGGTAAGCTGCTGCGCTTGCTTCTTAACCTGCAATCTTTTAACTTTTTATGGGTCTGTAGTGGAGAGAAACAAATGGCTTTTTTTAAAAAAAAATGTTGATCTTGATCTTCAGTGATTAGTATTCTTTACAAAATGAGACATTTCTACTTACCTTCTTATCTATATTTTTATTTGTTTTCATTGCAAAGACGTGAAGTGGAGTGAGATAGTGAGGCAGAGGGAAAAGGGAGGGAGAAGCTCAGTGCGGGACTCCCTGATGCTCCTGGGCAAGTTTTCTGTGCACACGGTTCTCTTGTGCTGCAGTATCCTGTTAAATCCCCTTGTGAAGCTGCCTCAGCATCCAGCATCCAGGCTGAGCTGCACAAGACAGCTTCCAGTTTTTGACAACATCAGCTTGGCTTGTCTTTTGTTTCACACCCAGATCTTAAAATAAGCGAAGATTCTCCATGACATTTTGGATTCAGTTGGCTAGGAGGCTGCTGTAGCCCATGTTAGTTTGGTGATGCGTGATCTCATCGTGGCTTCTGATAGGGTAATAACAGAAAACAGTGAGCTGGCTCAGGATTTGGTTGAGTCTGGTGACTAGTTTCTGTTCAGTTTGTCCAGTTAAGGGGAGGCGCTGCAGTCAGAGCTTGAAGCAAAAGTAGGTTACTTTATTGATCATTCGGTGCTTGCTGTGTGTATCATAAAGAATGAAAACAAAGCTATAAACATTGTAATATTAATAAACTTTCAGTCAGTAGTTGGAACATAGAAAATATCTTATATGGTAGCACAAAAAGGATTCAAATAACCGAAGTAAAATTGTCATTTTTTTGGAAATGTACTTCAATCTTTTCTTTAAAATCTGCAGCTGTTGTTCTCCACCTCATTCTATTCTATTCTGACCTTCATTAACTGCAAATGGAGAGCTTGATGCTGTCCAGCAGTGGGCAGTGTGTTGCCTCTGCCCATGCACAGTGACCTGCTGCAGAAAAAGGAGGAAATAATAGACTTGTGTTTTCCTGTAAGCACACTGCAAAGCCACATTAGAAGTAGTAAAAGGTACAGCATGTGCTAATAGTTGAATATATATATTTTTTAAAACTTATCCTGCTCTTCTTAGGCATCTGGTCTTAGTTGTACTGCAAAGCTGACCCGAATTTCTGATCCTTGTTGCAAGTTTTAAAACATTTAAATTATTCAAGATAGGAGAATGAAAGCAAATCCACTTCAGAACCATGGACAGCAGCTCCTCTTAATCTCTGTTTAAACCCATTTCGTTGCATATCTAGAAGCATGTTTAATGTTGCCGAGAGCATTGCGTGTCTTTTTCTGTTTTAGACAGAAAAAAAACACTTTTTATTATTAATGTCATTCTTTCATAATGCACCTGCAAAGAGAACCAGTTTTCTTTTTAAGAAACAGCCTTTCACTGATTCAGCTCAAAACCTGCTGTCTGTGTTGTACCTTCATTATCTCACTGTGCTCCATGTGGGAGTGCCTTCATTGTGGTTTTGTTCTCGCTTCTTTGTCGCTGCAAAGAAATGGTTAGGAGGCAAAACAGCAGCCCAGCAGAAACAGTAACATTAAGTCCAAAGATGAGAATAAGAACTAAGAAAATTTGAGCCTCCAATACTGATTCAGCCAATTTCTCTTTAAGAAAGTATTCTTCCCTGTCTCTGAATCCTTCCAGATTATAATTGGAGGGCTGTTGATTATCTCTGTCAGTTAACGGCCGAGAGGCAGGATTCAGGCCGGACAGTTCACCTGTCCATCACAGAAACACATAGGTCAAACAACAGGATCTTAGGGTAATTGAGAGTGGGCATTGATGCTTTCTGACTCTGAGAGGAAGCTGGAAAACTCACAGATAAACATGGAGAGAATACAAACTCCATTCACAAAGTTCTCTAACTGGGAGCTGAACCACAGACCATGTTGCTACAATTGTGTAGACCATTCAATAAAGTAAGATATTTTTAAAGAGGTAATTTATTTCAGTAGCTCAACTGTGAAACACCTTATATGGGTTATTTACACCTAGACAGACAATTATTTTAGCTAATTATGCTGATTTACCAATTATAGCTAATAAAAAAATGCTTTAGTATTATTACTTAAGTAAAAAAAGTACTGTACAGTAAAACCAGTCTTGAAATATATATATCTACCTCCCGACCCTACTAGGGACAAGGGTGTAAAGAAAACAGATGGATGGATGGGTATATATACTGATATGTAGAAGGTGCTCAGAGACTTAAGTGGTGTGTTACAGCTGTCATTAAAAAAATCATTTAAAACATGTAATGTCCTCAGATCATATAAGTCTGACACCAGCTGTGAAACAAAGCTTAGTTTCAAGTCATGGTTGAGTGCAGTCTGGGTAGTGTCTCAGCAGGACTCTGCTTGCATATGGTGAAACTCGTCTAGATAGTGATGATTAGAAACAAGTTCTGTAATGGCAAATGGAATCGGGACCCCTCACTGTTACATGAATTAGCCAGTACTTGTCATTTCACATGAACATAAAGTACAAGGTGTGGACAAGATTTTATACTTTTTCATCAGATAAATTGACTAGTTTTGAAGAGAAAGAGTATTAAGGTGGAATTTACAAAAGTTTAATGATTCAATCCCTCAGCAGTCAATTCAGTTGAGCCGTTAAATAGTCATTGTTTAGTTAAATGTGTGAATGATCAAATTATGCACGATAACTTTGTATTTGGAGGAAGAGAACAGCTGCAAGGCTAATCATTGCTCATCCTTTGAGCGTGACATTCTCTGTCCCGGCATGTGTAGTACGGGTATTCAACGTGTCCCAGTAAATGATGGCCTGGGCAAAAACAGAAGGGCATCATCGGCTGTTACTACAGTTGGTAGCCATTCAAACATTCTTGATGTGGTTAGAAGAAAAGAAAATCTTCCAATGATGTGGCTAAGGTAGTCAAAAAAAAAACAAACAAACAAAAAAACATTTACACCTTCATGAACACAATGAGTAAAAATACATGGCACATGATAATAGAGGAATATGTTGGGATTTGCACATAAGGACACACCTGAAAAGACAGAACCTTTAACATACTAAATTCAATGCATGGAAAGGGATAAACTTTAGTCATTTAGAGTAGATAGTATCTGTTGCAAGTGCAAGTGTTTGGTGTGAAATTCATTTGTATTTAAGAAGATTACCCAGGAGATCTTTTAAACCCTCTTTATGGCTTAAAAAGTTACAGTTGATTAAGTTTTATCTACAGTATAAGTAAAAAAATTAGCAATTAGTAAATTTAAATAAAAGCGCATTTTGTATGTGGGCTAACCTTCCAGCTAAATGTCTTAGAATGTAGTTGCTTTTTAGTGACTATGGATAAAAAACTTTGAAGTAATTTGGATTTATACTAATAGATAGTAGTGATGTTTTAATGTTTTCTGAACAGGTCGTTGAAAATGAGAATTTGCTCTAAATGATCTTACCTGGTATTGTAACTTGATGTAAACCAAGTTTGTTCATGGCATATTTTAGCAGTTTGAAGTTCTTTACTTAACAAAAAAATCACACAATTAACAAACAAAAAAGAAACATTACATTTCAGTGGTATAAAAAAAGAGAAGTCATGGAAAGTTGTAATCCAGAACAGAATTAATCTATGTTCTTGTAATTATTAATCCAACCTAGCTCTGAGCAAATGGCTTTTTGATTTAAAGGAACTCAGTGTTTCAACAGTTTTGCGGTTTTCTTGAAGTTTGGTCCAGATGTAGTCCAGCTTGTGTTGTGTAAATGCTTTTGTTCAGCAGCTGAAGGAAAAATGGTTTGAGTTGATCAGAATATAAATGGAGGGAATACTGAGTGATACCTTAAGAATACTTGTTGAGAGCTGCAAAAGACTTGAGATCTTTTGTTGCAACAACAACCCTAAAACTGAGAGTTACAATATAATAGCTTAGATCAAAGCATATTCATGTGTTACAATGCCATATTAAAAGTCCAAACCTAAATCTGACTTGAAATCATATTGAAAATTGCAGTCTATAGATGCTTTCTGGCAGATTTGACTGAGTCTGAACTGCAAAGAAGAATGGCAACAATTCCAGATAAAGTGGCATTAGATGGAAATATTATCTAAACAAATTGCATTGCTAATACTTCACTATTCAAAGCCCAACACTTTTCTAGCTCAATTGGGTTTGTTGAGACTTGAACTAACTAATCAAATAGATTATTTTGTACATTTATGATTTTATTTCCCATTCACGTGTCAAGCCTAAAAAAAAAAAATCACATGATCACATTAAATGTAGAACTCATTTGAAATGCAAAGCAGCCAATCAGGGATCTAACTCACTAAGAAATATGCTGACGGAATCTGACAGAACCAATGATGCGTTACGCAACGAAGAAACCCAAGAGGCAGACTTTCACTGAGACTCCAGATGTTGCAGCGTACTGATGGCTTGGTGTAAAAAACACTTATAGGAGATTAAGGGTTGTGGTCCTAATATTGCATTTTTCCAAGTTTGGTTAAGTGTGGATATTTAGCTTTTCTCCACCCTTTCAAAATATCTTGTTTTATAGATGCACATGTCAGAGGACATGCACAAAAGCATGGGACAGTTTACTTCACGAATGCGTTAAATACATGGACTACAGTTTATCTACATAGAATGGAGGAAAATAGACACCAGAAAAAGGACAAGTGCCCTGTAAAGGAAGTGAAAAGACGACGGAAGTCAAATTATTTAGGCATGAGCCAGAAAGGGTTACAGAGATTGAGAGACTGTCACAGGCAGAGCAGGGATGGAAGAGAGTGGGTGTGCATAGCAGAGCTATGAGCACTGCAGCACATTGCAGTGCCCAGCCCCCGCTGTGTTCTCTGCTCACCATCCGGCACCATGCGCTGAAAAGACCCCTGCAGCAGCAGAGCTGTACCGCACACAGGGCTGCCTGCTGATGAACAGAAATATTACAAAAACCTCTGACCCTCCGTTGTGCAGTCTGGACATCAGTTGGTGGATAAGTGATCGGTAGAAACAGAGTTGAATGCAAGCAACCGATCGTCACCTGCAAAGTCATGTAAAAGAAGAGAGCAAGTCACATTGATGCTCCCCCTGGATTATTTAAGTGAATTACACATTTACTTCCCTAAATGCCTGCTGAATGATCCCGTGTTCCCTGGCCACATTTTCCCAGATTAGGAACATCTGCCTTTCTGCTTGCATTTTTCCAGAGAGTTACACCTTTGCAAACACTGGTGAGCAATTCTCTGTAAACCCAACAACATAGAGGCAAGTATGAAGAAGTCCTAAATGACAGAAAAGAGCAACTTATAGCTTCCATCTGATTATATCTCCAAGTTACTTCCAAGTTAGCAATTGTAGTGTAGTGTAGTACCTTATAGTACCATTATGAGCCTTTATTTAACCAGATAAAGAACCCACTGAGACCAAGGTCTCTTTTACAAGAGCAGCCTGGCCAAGAGGTCAACAGTATGCACTTCAGAAACACAAATCACTTGGAATAAAACAGCAAATTTACAGGTAAAGTGCAATTTGCTATAAACAATAATTTTCAAAAAGCAGTGTAGTCATGGACATTAAGATAAGTGCAGTAGCTGAAAATAATAATATAATGAACAATTAAATATTGGTTAAAAGGTACAATTGTTCCCTGTGACATCTGGCACTATTTTGTGAATTCCTTTTTGCCTTTTACGCAAGAAAGAACTAAAAGTTTTGAATGAGACAAGTTAAGACAAGTATAGTATCATATCGTATAGTATAGTA
This sequence comes from Brachyrhaphis roseni, assembly GCA_903066815.1. NCBI lineage: Eukaryota > Metazoa > Chordata > Actinopteri > Cyprinodontiformes > Poeciliidae > Brachyrhaphis > Brachyrhaphis roseni. The sequence goes on from CAEFZY010001613.1 coordinate 88,503, forward strand.
TAGTACAATATAGTTTAGTATCGTAAGCACTAATGCCTCACACTATGTGGTCTCACACTTAAGTTATGTTAGATTAATTAAACAGCTTTCGGGCAGGCGAGCAATACCAGAACTAGCACAGGCACATGCATGTGAACACATGCAAGCAGATGTGAAATGAGTCAACATCACGTGAGGAGCCCAAAGGAAACGAAGGAGAAGCTTCTTTCTGCATCCATTAGCAGTAGCTGTGCTTCCGCCACTGCTTGCCTCGGGGGCTGCTTGGCCAAAGCGTGAGAGCTTCCCCCTCCTTTTGTGTTTGTATATTCTTCCATTTCCCTCCGGTTTGCTGATACGGCTGATTCAGGTTTGCAGAGCGTGTACTCGCTCTGCTTCCTGTGACATGGTTTGATGGAGTGGCTGAATCAATTACACCTTAACAGACAGGTGTTAAGTGTGTTTACCTCGGCACTTAAGCCATGTTTGGTTCTGATTTGCAAATAAATCAGCAGTAGGCTTTCAAACTGATATGACACAAGAAATATATGCTGCCGGTGGATCACACTACAACTGGCAAAACTTGTATTCTTGTAAAATAAATGCAATGTTCATAGAAGGTAAATTCTAATGAAAATTTTTATTTTGTATTTAGTCTTGTAGATTACAATAATTATTTTCCTGAACTGCACATAAGAATGACCAAAATCCAGAAATATGAAGTAGAAATACATGAAAATACAATGAAATAATTATAATGCAGCTGAGAATGCAACTTAAAGAGTGATGAGATCACATTAGGAACACTGATCTTGGACATGAGTGTTTGACGTAATGACCACAAGATAAGTAGTGATAACAAAGTCTCCAGCAAAAACAAAAATAGTTAATGAATTCAAAATTAAAATGTTGATTTTATCCAACAAAGAGAAGGTCTTCTAAAATGTTATCTAAACAGTAACATTGAAACATTACAAACTAGCACCCTATGTTAGGATTTAAAAGCTCTCCATGGTGAGCCCACTTTGCCATAATTTACCACAGTGTCAAATATGAAACACAGAAATTCTGCCACCATATTTTGTAATTTCTGCTCTCGTTCTGACCAACATTGTTACTTCAAATGTTCTTATTTTCATCCAGCATATCCCTCTTAATAAAGGTATCACTAGAATTAATGACTTTACATTTGTGAGCTATGTAATTGTGGAAGTCTCACTTTTCTCCACATAATTTCTTCACTCTAGATTTACTGGCATGAGTAAATCTGCCAGTAATTTACTCTGCCAGTAATTTATGTAGCCATTTTGATGGCTACATTTTGAATGTAGCCATCAAAATGGTTCTTCTGTCAAACCACTCAAACTCCATAAGTCCATATATATTTAATTTCCCCACATTCTATTGTTGGCCATAAAAAGCCAGTTCAAGCTGGTGCTACGTTTCTTTTTCTTTTTTCTTTTTTCAGAACGAAGGTATGTGTTTGTGTGTGTGTAAATTCTATTTACCCTTTAAACTTTAAAAATATCACAGAGGAAGAAAAATTAGATCCAGTCAAGGGTCAAATTTGACTATTAAAATAGTCAAATCAACATTTGATTTTTAATAAAATCAAATGTTGCTTTTTATTATGAAGAATAGAAAAAGAAAGTAAATACTAGTCTGTGGTCTGTGTGAGTTACAGAGACAGAGGGAGTGGGAGGAAGCTGGATAGTATTGTGGTGTGGGTGAGCTGCAGCAAGGACTCAGAGTGCTGCATTGAGCTGCATAATTAATGTTAAGAGGGTGGAGCTAAAGGCGGAGATAACTTGCTATGAAGACAGAGCTGCTACAACACTAAAAGAAGGAGAGTAGCTCTGTCATAAAATATGGAGCAGTGCTCCTGCAGCCAGGCAGAGATCAGTATGAACCTGAATTTCTGAAGCAAAACAACAAAAGAGCTCAGACTTTTTCGGTCCGGTTCTATGCCCCCATCCCATCTGCTGCCCCAGCCCTCGAAGCCAATCTTTCTCCTCAGATCTGCTTACCTCCGCCAAATGTCTCAGTGTTGGCTGAGCTGCTCTGTTAATCATCCAATTTGTATCGAAGCACCTTCCTATATGACACATCTTCTATATTTCCCATCTGATGTGTCTGAATTGGACCTCAGAGAGGGAGGGGGGAGTTGTTTTAATCTGTTGGATGGAGTTATATTTAGTCAGCTACTCAAAGATTCTCAGCATCAGTTTTCTTTAATGCTCATGTGTGTGCTTCTGTTTGATAAAGATGGAATGTGAGTCAGTGGAACTCACTTTTGAATGAGCGTTAATGTCCGTAGAGGTGCGTATTGAATGCATTCAGGCATTAATGCGAATACTCATAATCCTCTGTGCTGCTGTCAGAGCTCACAAACTCGTTTAGCCTCTCTGTCTCCAAGGCCATGTTTCTTGTTTGCTGACCGCATCATTATCGCACTCCTCCGCTTGCACCTCTGTCACAGCACCTCACTGTCACAGAAGCTGCTCTGAGTTCTGAGCTCTGCAGCAGTGCTCCATGCCTCTTTCCTCACTGCATTACAGTAAACAAAGAGTAAAGAATCTCAACTTGCGTAGCACTTTTCTAGTAATATTGACAACCAAAATCAGTTTTATTTTTTTCCCTACCACAGCCACATTCATCCAGCTGCACTCAAAAACAAATACACATTTACACACCGGTATGCAGATTGGCAAGCAACTTGGGTCACATAACCAGCTGGTGGATGGCGCTTGAAATGAACTCGGCTTTAACTCTCTAAATGACTGCTCTTTCTAGTGAACCATAGCTGCCTATGTCTTTGGAAGAGAGTACAAGTGTACAAATACACATACAAACACTCCTGAGTCAAAAACCTGTTCAATTTTTTGGCCAATTCTTTTCTGCAAAACAGCTAAAACTTAGTGAGACCTGCTGGAAGTCATCAACAAACACCAATTTCTAAATTAAGTCTTACCAGCACCTCTGTAGAAAAGCATCCGAGCAGATTAGTCACAACTAATAGTTGTTCTGTAAATGGTTTCTCCCACCTGAGCTGTGGATCTCTGCAGCTCCTCCAGGGTTACCATGGGCCTTTGAGCTATATGATTGTTTAATCTTCTCCTTGCCCAGTTTGTCATTGTACTTTGACAGTTATAGTAGTTGAAGTTCATAGGTTTGAAGCTGTGTCATATTCTTTCTGTTTTCAGATACAGCGGTTTTCCCTATTGAAAGACCAAAAATATTCATTCATTCATTCATAGAAAAAAAAAACTTTAATGTTGAAATTTCTTATCCCTTGAAATGCCTGATTTGGAGAGAAAATTATAATTTTTTCTCTTTGCCTTTCCAGGGGCTTTTGCAGTGGCAGAGCAGTGTTACCATTTCTTACTGTTGCCCAGAGAAAATGCGCCCAACTGACATGTGGCCTGCCGAGAGTGAAGCAAATATCAGAAGAAAACCTTTAGGAAAAAAGTGTTTTTCCTTCTTTGAGATAAACCAAAGCTTTGCACTTTGTTTGACAGGGTCATCCAGTAAAATAGTCTGGAATCCATTTAACTGCAGGCAGCGTGGGTGAATTTTAAAATCTTATTGATTCAAGTGTGACCTATGGCTTTATGTTTCTGCACAGATCAGGTGTACAACAACTAGCTTTTCATTAGACAAACACATTAGCATTCAGAGAGAAATAAGATGAGAGGATCAACAGGCAAGAAAATGTTTTCAAAGTGAGAGTAGGTGTGTAGAATAAAAGACTTTGTACTTGGAAATGTTTGAGGTGAGGGACATTGCAAAATGAATCACAGCTTTTCTTTGATAGCAAGACGATGGAAAGAGGTGGAGAAAAAAGAGTAAAAAGAAAAGTCTTCAATTTTGTACAATTTGAAAAGTTTCACAGTTCAAAGTACATTGTGTTGTAGGTCATTGGAACAACCTTGAATCAAAAAAAAAAAAAAAAAGATTGAATAATCTGTTTTCAGCCCAATTTCATCAGTAAAAGAACCCATAACAACATCTGATATTAAATTTAGAATTCAACAAAGGTAAGGTACTTGGAAAAAGTTGAACCTGTGGATCACATCCAAGGCCAAAACCAAATCTGACCAAAGGCCCATCTCACATGTAACACCAAACGCCTTCATGATACTTGGCAACCCCAGGCAAGCCCAGCCCCACTTATAACAACCCAAGTGGTTCTACACCCATTTTATTTTAAGAAGATTAGCATGTTTGGTCAACTAGTTTGTACACGTCTTTCTGGAAAAGACGTGTTTTGATGTAGACTTACATTCAGAAACTACTTGTTGTATCCTTTATGGCTGTGCAGGAGGCTTCTTCTGCTTCTGGGTCTGACTCAGGTTCAAAGATGTACAGTTGTACAAATGCGCATCTGTTAGCTGCCATTTTCATGTGTACAAAGTGCAAATGTAAACATGGAGTTTGGGGGCGAAGCCAGCAGCAGCTTATTTACATAAAAGTGACAAAGCCCTAAAACAGCTAATTCTGAAAGGAGCTCAAAATAGGCTGAACTAAGGAGGTGAAATCCCACTATCTGAGAATGATTTTGTACAAAAAAATAAATGAACATGTTTTGTAAAGCCCATAGTCTTATTCTAACATGTTTAAAATGAAACATACACCATTCAGCTCAAGAGGACTGGGGTTGTGAACTAGGGCAATGATATAAAGCACAACAGCAAGTCAACCTCTGAATGTGTAAAAAATGAAAAAAGAAAAAAAAAAACAACAGCTAAAAGTAAAAGCTTTAGAATAGCCTCATTAAACTGAGGTGTTGCAGCATAACCTAAAACAGATCATTTATGCTGGAAAACTCGAATGTGTTTGACATGAAACAAAGAAAAGCAAATTCATCTACATAAATGTAACAGACTCATTGATTTGGGTGGAACAGCTTTGTATTAGGGTTAGACCGCACCTTTCATACATGGTACGAAATATATTATTTTGATATGTTTATTGTGATGTACTTTTTTTGTAGTTTAGATGATGTGCTGTAAAATGGTACCATATACATAAATTGAACCAAATTGATTGGAATGGTGTAGGGTGGAGCAGTATGGTAGGAAAAATATTACTCATTGATCACAAATTCATGATGTAAAAACATAACATCAGAAAAGTAGAAAATGTATCTAACAAAGTATATTTAACAAAGAACATTTCTGAATACATTTTGATTACTTCGTTTAATTTTACTATTTGTGTCAGTTACATTTAAAATTTTGTATTTGAGGTTGTAGTCTTGGACTAAATCACCCCCACCCTGAAACCCAAATTGAAATGTTTAATTTAAAATGTAGACAGATAAATGCAACACTCAGATAAAATCCAGTCTTACTATTGAAAAAGGTTGTTCATGAAGTCAAAAGACACAAAGAACATTTTGAAAAAGAGGAAAACATGACATGCAAGAACATAGAACATCAACGACCAGAATGTGTTGAGCAGTGACTCTGCAAACCTCAGTGATTTGGGAAAAGTCAAATATCTGGCCTCCAATGCAACAAACCTCGGATTTATTGTTCACCACAATTTAAGTTTTAAATCGCTCTTGTAGCACATTTCTTCAACCTCTGTCTTTCACTTCTGCTGTTGCAGCCAAATTAGGAACATCCTGGTCCCAAGAGAGCCAGAAAGTATATAAAGCTCTATAAAATAAAGCCTTTTGAATAGTACTTAAACACAGTCAGTGGAACTGAATGCTGAAAAATATACTGAGGATTTACATCGACACATTTACTGTAAAATCATACAGAGATGAATATGCATTTTATAATATGTCACTAAGAATTCCCAATGTACATGCATTGTAAAGACACTAAGATGATGGGTCCTCCTTACTGGCCTTCCTGTAGTCCTTACCTGTCCCCACCAGAGCTGCTGGGCTAATAAACTAAGTCTCTGTGAGTGACAGGTCTTTTAAGGTGCTTTATAAAGCTGAAGGTGTTGAGCCATCCTTTTAACTCGTTCTCTTCTAAGGTTGTTCTTTAGCCACCAAGATTACCTCTGCTCATCAGTATTCAACAGATATGTCTCAAGTCACAGAGTTGACAGAATCAAATCAAAACAAAGCATTTATAATCTAGCTCCTAAACAGGGAAGCATATAGTTTGAATGTGATTTTCTCAGTGAGTATGTGTGCGTGTGTGTTTCAGCTATATTGTGGAAATCTTGCAGATTTCATCTCTGCCGATGAGATTATTGACTTGACAGCAAATTGGTTGGTGCTCCCAAGATCATGATGGAGGGTTGCAAAGTGTATTATATCCCATGATAAGCCTGGTAATAGTTGTGCCTTGCAAGAGGGACAGGGCACTTGTTCTGTTATATTGATCAAAATAAATACCCTGATCATCCATGAGCTTCTGGTGACCATCTTAGAACAAAGCTGTTGCAATCTATTGGGTTTATATGAATCATTTTCAACACACAGAGTTTAACACATAAATAGTGATTTTGGATTCTCATAAAGTTCACAAACTGCATGTGTATTTACAGACATATAGCTGTGGTAGTTGCCAAAAACCTGCATGAGTGGATGAATAATATCTGACAGCCAAGAAAGAAAACAAAGAAAAGAAGAAAATCCAGAAGCCTCCTCAAGGGTTTGTATCTTGTTGTGTGCTCGGGGGAACCGTGTTCTAATTTAAACCTTCAGTGAGTCATTACCCTTCCAGTTTTTCTCCAAATCCTGTTTTAATTAGTCAACATATTCATATGTTTTACTGACCCTCTCTTTGGTTATCTTCTCCCATTTAGTTTGACATGTTGGATGTCTTGCCACACATTCAGCCAATTAAACAGCATTGATTAATATTAATCATCAGAGATTTACTATACTGATTTTAAAACTCAGCTTAATCAGATCACTTTCTGTATATCACCTGATAATTAGCAACATGTTTTTTCCTCAGGAAATGTATGTTGTAACTTGACAGGAGGTGAGCTGCTGAGCCTCTTTTGTTCATTGCAGCTCTGGAAGCGACGTGTCCCTTTGCACAGTCTGATGTCATGTAAAGCTGAATGCTATAAAGAGCTTTTCAACGCAGTGCAGGATATTGTTTATCTAGGACATGGCTGCTCTGTGGTCCCTGACTGGGAAGTGACTAAGATATGATATTTAGATTTTTTTTAGAGACTCCTCACTGACACAGTGGATAAATATTTGGTTAACATTTGCAGCTTGTTCTTGTGATTCAGCAAGCTGTTATGGCCTATTTGTGGTTATTTTATCTGCCTACATAAAGAAAAGGGATAATGGAAATACTCCAGGAGGGGTCAAGGAACATAAATGGTCAAGAGTAGTTTAATGTTATATTGAAAGTTTAAGTGTATGCTTGACTTTCATATGTTTTCTGTCTGTTTAGTTTCAGTTTATATCCTAAACAAATATGCCTTTATTGGTAATCCTAAAATAATGTAATTAAATAAAAAAATGGAAGTAGTAGGTAAATGTTCTGTGTGTCCACATGAAAGAAAAAACTGGGCAATTATTGTTTTTAGCAACAAAAATAAATGTGCAAAATTATTATAAGCATATATTTGTTGATATGACCATTGGCCACAGTGTTCAGATTATAATTCTGCCAAAATACTCAGTAAAGCAAGTGTTTCTAATTTAAAGCAAAGATCACTAGACTTTCTAAAATCAAAAATCTCCTGGCATTTCAAACAGTTCATAAAATGGGGCAGCTTAACAATGTTGTCCAGATCTTCATAATGGGATAAAGACCCATAGCAACACAGGTTCACCACCGTACTTATCAATGGACAGAAGTTGCTTCTTCACACTCTTATTTTAGAGTAATCTATGAAGTATTTTGTTGATTAATCTGTATGCACACAAGTTTATTTGATCAATTAAGGACTAAATAAAACTGATTAAGGCTCTGCACAAATTCAGCAAATTTACATATGTAGGGACAATGCTAATTAGTCAAACATGCATCTAAGCAAACAGGACAGATTTGTCTTAAGTCACAGTAAATTTAGCAGGAAACAAACTTATGCAACTTTGTTTTTTCTAGCTGAGTTTTTTAAGCTGCTCACACATGCTCTGCTACTAATGTGCATGTGATGACACCTTATAGAGGATTCAAATCTCTATTTTTTACTGACATAAAGTACTGGGACACTTTAAAGCACTTTGTTTTGTAAATTTTTTACAAACGCCAGTGAGAAGAGCTGAAGTTGCCTGACACATGCAGAGTGCATAGTCACATATTACAAAAAACATTTAGCATTGCTGACTGTAGTCAGGGAACTCTTCACACAAACTGCAATTTGGATTTATGTCAATGGCTTATCATAGTAAATATCATTGATTACACTGACAAACAGATATGGTTTTTCCTACTTTACTTTCCTAACAAGTGGCTGGAATGGAAATAGTATCTAATGGTTGTTTTAGAGATATTGTGACTTAAAGATGCAAACAAATAAACACACAACACAAACACGAAATTATTTCAATAGTGTGAGATTAGGCCCCTGAAATAAGAGATTAATTTATTCTGAGGATTTTAACACATCTTTACCAGGCTTCTAGTTTAAGTGTGCTTTAATATTCATTTAACTTTAGACTATCATCCCTCTTCTGGATTTTTTTCAATACAATTAAAGATCAGAGTGAAAAATTGTGGAAACTGGACAACATCTTATCTTGGCTCCATGTCAGCTGGCAGACTTGACCTGCTTCTGACTGGGTTTCCCCGCTGCCACGGCTCTATGACAGCTAAATGGACCTTTGGTGCCGAGCTGATTGTGCTGTTCTCAGACTGAAAGCACAGAAAAAAATGTGAATTACAGAGTGGTTCATACAAACACTCCAACTGACATTTTCCTCCTTATCTAGTTTCTGGCACACTGCTGAAAAGCCTCAGGATCTTTTCATGAGAGCACTTTTTTGCAGCCTCATCATTTTCATTTTACAGAATAAAGGAATTCAAATTAAAAAGTTAAGCTGAAGCCAAAGTCAACTATGCATTATGTGTTAACCAGCTTCTACTGCAAGCTCAACTTTGAGTTTCTGTGGGATTGTACAGACATAAAGCTGTAGCTTTTAAATGGTGGCAAACAGAACACCTTATTTTTGATAACCTTGCAGTATTTCTAGAAAAGGTATTTTCAGAACTTAGTTTACTGATTCCCTTGGTTATTTAAAAAAAAAAATATATTTTATGCTCAAAGAACCGAAAAACTTACCCAATGGGTTTTTTAATGAGAGTTTATGCTAAAATCACAAATCCAGCTATGGAGTACTGGACAACCTACACTATATTACATTACATTTGACCTATTTTCTGTTTGCGGATATTAGAAATTAGGAATTTCTTTGGCTCACTGCTGAAAAACACACTTTTTCTTCAAGCAACACATTTACATGATTTGCATTTTACAATCAAGGTTCATTTTTAGTATTGTATGGACCCTTTCATCATCCCCTCCACACACAACAGACACACATGGAATAAGACACAATGCATTTTCTTTGCCCTTTAGCCTATTCAATACTGATGGAAATTTGGAACGTGTTGGCACTACAAACTAGTTCTTGTTGCTGAGCTATCTCAGTGCATTCCCAAACATAAAATCTGAACATATTTATGAGATTGCAATACTGATGCTGATATAAATTTATCGCACTCAAAATTCAAGGGCTTATGTAATTTTTTTTAATAACCACTGTCCAGTGACAGAAGACACGTCAAAGTAGCTTCTAGTTTTAGGTGTTCTCACATCCTTTGCTTTTCTTCAGGATATTCAATACACGCCAGTATTGAAAAGCATTGTAATGGTTGTCACACAACTTAGGGAATTAATGTCACCCTGTGGTAGTAAGTTAGCAGTGTGTTGCCACTAGGTGCTTGTGGGAGAAAGCGAGATATCTTTCAAAATAATATTGGCATCAAGTATTCAGATTTGCACACTTGAATAACCTTTTGAACACTCATAAATTAAAGAACATTTCTCAGATGAACAGGATAGAGAAGTTGCCATTTCCTCTTACATATTTAGCAGTTTTCCTTGAGAGATTTCAAACCAGAGGACTAAACAGTACCAAGAGAAGATTTCCATAAGGCCTGCAGATCAGAATAAAGGTACAGGACCTTATATCACTTTTTATTCGACACAACCTTATCCGAGAAGCATTATGACACAAAAAAGCACTTAATTTACTGATTTAGCAGACATTTAGGGGTCATACAAAGTTTTTTAGGAAAGTACTTTGAAACTGACAGAATGGGGAAAATGTAGCAGAAGTGACTCACACTGCGACACCAAAAGATGTAACAACACGGTGCAAATAATGAGATGAACCGCAGTTTTGACAGGGTGAATGACAAAGCACGATATTGAGTTTGACATGCCAAAATAACAGTTAATCAAGAACATAATGAGTACTGCAGTGGCTTCATTTTCTTTCATTTCAGTTTGGGAAATGGCTAACGTGCCAGAAAAACTAGTCATTGTGCCCTGACAACTGTGTTTTTGCTAATCTGTTTGTAAAAAGGTTTACCCAAAAACCCTTTGCAGGAGTTAAAGATGTAATGATCATTACCTTTCAGCAACATGGTTTGAAGATTATTCGGACTTATTCTATTGTACAAAAATGTGATGAATGTCTTGTTTATGTGTATATTAATGTTCAAAATTTGAATTAAGTATTCTAAGTGACTTGATAAGCAGAACTTTGGTTGTGAGAAGGAGAGCTTTGTGTTATTGAAGTCTGAACATGGCACATCTTGCCATGAGTAAATTAAAAGAACGGTATTATGTATTTTCCATAATATATAATTCTGTTCATAGTACCATTTTACAATACAATTAAGAATTTATGTTACTGTCAGTTGTTGTAAAAATGCTGTATATATCAAACATGACGTTGTGATTGAGCACATAGAAATTGGGCCTGTGTCTCTTTAAGAAGCTCCTATTCTACCGACACGCTGCCATCAGCACATCGTCACAACAATTTTTCACATTAAACCATTTGAAACCGTTCTTAGAAACATTGGACTGAGAAGTAGTTTGCACGAGAAGCTCAGCAGACAAGACAGGGTGAATGTCACCTTGCTGTAATAATGTTAGCATTAGCCACAGCTGCTAGTCTGGAGGAGCTGGGTGGGGATGGGGTGTTCTGTGAGGTGGAAGCTTGGCTGGAGACTGCAGCTTCAAGGAGGAGCTTTGTGGAAATAGGTGGCGCTTGAGCAAACGTTTAGGCACTCTCAAATGGATGCCAGGGGAGATTCAAGGATTTATCAAACATGCATGAAAGAATCAAAAGCAACTCTTCAAGTATGTTTTCATGAGGGATTTGTTTAAATTAAAATTATAAAATGATCAAAGAGTTGATTTTGTCTAACTCCCCCATTTTAGATATCCAAAACACCTATGATGTTACGGTATCTTAGAATAGACACTGCAGATTAATTGTTTCAGCCTTTCTCAATACCTAATGATGGGTTATGTTTAAGTGATTTCAGTCAAAGAAATGTTTCCACTTCTGTCCAACATTTCTATCCTGGTCAACATATCGAATTAAAAATAAAACATGACATTTAGGCAAAGAGCATATCTCCTTCACACAGTATTTTCATTGTAACCTTCTAATCAATCACTGACAATAAAAAATCTAAACTTTAGGACCAATTTTACAGCATGCTCCTGTGCATACAGAAACCAATGACTGCGACGTGCAGCAGATGGTGCGCTATACAGTGATTTACTGCTGTGGAGCCAGAGGGTGCCGTACCTTTTGCGAGTATTTCTTTTCCTGAATAATTGATGGAATTCTGTCAGTTGCCTGTGCAAGATTTAACATATTGCCAGCTGAGTGGAGAGATTTGCAATAGGTTATGTGTTTCTTCAAGGCTGCCTGCTTTTTAATTCTCAGAGCAGTAGCTCAGCTCTTCTGGGACGTAAATTATTGTTTGTTTTATTGTGAAATCTGGCTTAATGTAATGTCGTAATTCTCTGACTGCTTCTAAACTTGGCATTGCTAGGGAGTTATAAAGACTTAAAGATAATTATTAAAGAGAACTGGCTTATCCTATGAAGGAGTTTCCATCAAATCTGCTGCATCATATAAACCACATTAGGATTGTTTCTGAATGTCAGCACACTTTTCTAGCTTTTATTTAGCCCTAATTGTTTTGCTTTTGTTGGCAGGGCAAAATCCTGATAGGATAATTTGATAGGCTAAATGGACCAATGGTAGGACCCATGTGGCTGTTTTGGAGGATTCAGTTTGTGTTTTGGCCAAGGAAGGAAGGAACCTATTGCAATATTTACCAGCCAAACCCTGAAAACTGTTTGTGTTTTTGTGCCAACTGACACTAACATGTTTGACAGTTCCAGTTTTTGCACCATATTTTGGAAATTCTCGTTTGTGAAAAAAAGTTCTTTTGTTCAGGGTACTTTCAGCTGTGGTGGTTTTTTTTGTTTTTTTTTTTGTAAATCAGAGCATGGCATGCACTGTGACATTGTGGCAGGATACAGAGGCTTACGAAAAATGACAGATATGTGTTGATCATTGTAAGTTGTACATTTACTACAAGAACATAGCTATTCTCGTAAGCATGCCTGGTTCAATCAGAGCAATATTAAACAAGTAACAAATTATACTGGACAAGTGTCTAAGTTTGCGGTCACAGTCTGCTTAACAGTTTATTTTAGAGCTTTGGTCTGGGTGTAATGCATGCACTCATTAGTGTTTATGTTTTACATTCAGAATACATAGCATTTAGTATTTCTGTTTCCAACTGTAAAGTATTGTTACTGTCAGGGACTCCTGTTGCCAAGAAGTCTATAAAATAACATGCCACATTATTAGCCGAATTAGTCAGAAAGTGAAGTTATAAGTTTTACTTTCAACTTTAACCGTCCCACAACCCATAGGTGAGTAAAACATCTGCATAGGGTAGGTTAGCATAGCGCTTAAGTTAGCAATTGAAATCACTGCAATATTTGAGCTGCTGTTGCATTGTTTCTGCAGCAATGCTGCTCTAATAATAGATAGTAAACATGATGTGTGTGAGCTGAGGTCCACAATTTAATACGTTTTTCAAATTTTTCAGCATATTCCAAAAACTTGTGTAAAACCTGTGCACTGCTGGTCAGCTGCCAAAAACAAGACACTTTTTTCTTGCTCAAAACAAAGACAACTAGTTAATGCCAGTCAATCATTCAAGGTTTAATATTTTTCACAATTAAAGAATGCTGCTAAATTTGCAAGGTATTTGTACTCTGTTTTTTCATCAGCACATATGAAAGTAAAAATAGTGATAACTGCATTTTATAGATAAATATGTTATAAATTCTTAATATAATGTTACCAACATTATGTACAGCAGTTTGAAACATGTTTTTGTGTCTTGTGTAAATACCATGATATGGTGGTATTTTTTTTTTTTACTGAATATTCTCATCTTGTAAGGATTTCCTACCATAATCAGCACTTTATAGACTGTTCTCTCAGATAATAATATCCAATGATCAGAAATACAAATGAATAAAAAACTGACAGAAAGGAAACCTGTCACTATTTGGTCCCAAATCTGGTAAAATGGTGGGTAACATAATAGTTAAACTTCCCTTCACCGGATTGGCAGAAGCGACCAGAGGTCATTTTCAACCTCTGAAATTGTTACGGGGCATCATAAAATCTGAAAAGTACAGGTGAATAAGTTACTCAAACTGGATCAAGACAAGACACACTGCCTGTGTTTTAGACTCTATGGAAGATATGTTGCCCATTGAATGAATTAAATTATTATCCTGGGGATATTGTTACTTTTATATCTGCCACTTGCATTGTATGAAGGTTTAACTAGTTAAATGTGCTTGTTTATGATCAAACACCCAGAAAACAAATGGCTCCTCCATCTGCCTCAGCAACACTTTGTGTCTAATTAGCAACCGCTAGCACACATTTGCCTGTTTTATTGTTGCTGTAGAAGCAAAATATCCTCCCATAAGAACGGTCAATTTGGGTCCTGCACATAACAGTTCTTCTGTTTTTCTTCTAGAATTCCCTTACTTGACCCATAATATGCTAATTGGATAGTCCTCTATTAAACTGAATGCTCCATAATGTTATGCAAAATGAGATCTGGGGAAACAGTTGCACAATAACCAGTCTGAAGATATATTCTATTTAGTTTCTATAGAGCAGATAAACTGAAGGAGTTAAAATTCTAATAGAAAAATAAGCAACCTAAGTTTTATCTTTTGGTCAACCAACTCAGACTCATTGCGGTTTCTGCTTTGAACTGATAAGTGCAGAATTACCATAGTGTTTCTAACAGGCATCGATTGGTCTTGTCTTCTCTTTCCCTCCCAGCATTGATTGTGAATGCCATTCTCAGATTACAGGGCTATGTGAGGGCAGATGATAAAAGACTACTAGCTGGCTCTCTGGCTGGCTGGCTGCAGGGGCTTCCCTGAATCCTCTTATCTTTGTGTGTAACATTCTGTCGTGGTTATATTTTTAAAACAGAAACACAACATAGTTCAAAAATGAAAGGACTGGGTCAAGGATGGATAGTTCATGTGCCAGAGACGCTGTGCAACTTATGAAGATAGTTGTGAATAATGATCACTTTTCAGTTGAGTGCACTCTCTTAGGATTTAATTAAAATTTCTTGAGAGCTTGGAGATTTAAAATTATGAATGCAATTATATTGATATTAGATAAGGTATTTCAAAAATATTCATACTCATTGAACTTCTTCACATTTTGTTACATGACAGCTTTAAAGCTCAAATATTTTTACTGGGTTTTTAAATGCATGAAAACTGACTATTGTGTATGGATGGCTAGCTCAGCTGGTCAGAATGTGGGGCTAATAATGACACGGTCACAGGTTCAATCCCTACACTGCTCAATTGAAACATAAAATCAGCACTTCAAAATAGCAGAAGGCTTTAAATTAAACCATTATGCATATTGATTTTGAAAAACATTAGAATATGAGCACATTACTCAAATTGTCATTGTTTTAAGATCATGTAAGATTTTCTTAAATCAATGTAAACTCAATGTTATGTGTGGCTGGTTAGCTCAGCTGGTCAGAACGTGGTGCTAATAATGCCAAGGTCACGGGTTCAATCCCCATACTGGCCAGTTGAAACATAAAAGCTTTCAGAAAATCAACACTTCAAATTTGCAGAAGGCTTTAAATTAAACCATTATGCATATTGATTTTGAAAAACATTAGAAGATGAGCACTTTTCTCTAATCTTCATTGTTTTAAGATCATGTAAGTTTTTCTTAAATCAATGTAAACTCAATGTTATGTAAGGTAGGCTAGCTCAGCTGGTCACAGCATGGCACTAATAATGCCAAGGTCATGGGTTCAATCCCATACCTACCAAATGAAATCTAAAGTATTCAAAAGTCAACACTTCAAAATAGAAAAAGCCTGGAACATCAAATATTATGGATGTTGATTTTGAAAAACACTAGACTAACAGAACTTTGGTTGAAATCATGTAAGTTTCTCTTAGATCTATGAAATTTAAACATTGTGTATGGTCGCTTAGCTCAGCCTGCCGGAGCGTGGTGCTAATATACCCGAGGTCATGTGTTCAATCCACAAACTGGCCAATTGAAACATAAAGTCTTTTTGAAAATCAACATTATAGCAGAAGGCTTTAAATGAAACCATTATGCACATTGATTTTGAAAAACATTAGAATATGAGAACTTTTCTCAAATCTTCATTGTGGTAAGATCATGTAATTTTTTCTTAAGTAAGGTAAAGCAATTCTATTTATATAATACATTTTCTGCAACAAGGTAGTAGCCTTGTTTTGGTCTTTCTTAGATGTAAGACCAAAACAAAGTACCACATAATATAAAATAAAGAAAAAAAAATATTCATGTCTTCCAACTAATTTTACAAATAAAAATATTTAAAGTGTGGAGAGCATTTGAATTAAGCCCCCTTATCTCTAATACCCCTAAATAAATGTTGGTGTGTTCAGAGGGTAAACAAGGGAGTAAAATACACATTTGGGCTATTTAATCTAATTATAAATACTGCTGTTCTATGAAGATCTCGGAGATTTCTTAGAGAAACTTAGCGAGCAAAACAACATGAAGACAAAGGAACAAAATAGTTGTGTTAGGGAAAATGTTGTGGTTTCTAGACTCAACTTTTTAGCATACATGCTGAAGCACTTTAGAATGGTCTAGTCAAGGTAAAGACCTAAATTCAATTGAGATTATGAGAAATGACTTTAACTTTCCATGCAATTTCACTGAAACTGAGCAAAAATATGAGCAAACATTAATTTTTTTAGTAGAGCTGGTAGAGACTTACCCCAAAAGACTTGTGTCTGTAATTGGAGTAAAGGTGGTTGTACAAAGGGTTGACTCAAGGGACTGAACACAAACCCACATCACACACCACACTTTTGGATGGATAAAAAAGAACTGTGCATTGTTTACTTTCCTTTGCACAATAATTTGCTACTATGTGTAGGTATATCACCTAAGTTTCAAAAACAATTCACTTTATTTTGTTACATTAATGTGACAAAATGTAAAACGGATCAAGAGACATGAATATTTTAGCAAATCACTTATTTTATGTATTTTTTGTATCACAAAACAAAACATGATAACCACTAAGCAGCTGAATATGTGCTGAAAACCAAAAATGAATACAAAAAATATTAATGATTAATTTCCCAACCCAAGGAGATAACTTGCGAAGGAAACCTCTTAACAGCTCAGAATTAGGAACAAGATAAAAAAAAAATGCAGCATTATGACAGCTTTTGTAGTCTGGAGGCAATTTCTTGTTGACATGAAATTAAATAAACCTTCGAAACAAAATCCGAAGTTCATATTTTAATTAGAGAAAGATGTTTTGAAACCTCATGTCTACCTGTCTGTTCTCTTCCCTCTGCAAGTTCCTTTCAGCGGTCAGTGCCTAATTTAGTTTTTAATGAGCCTTTAATTGAAATATGGTTCTCTGTCTACTTTACAGATGATCTCAGTTTAATATTGCAGTGTTATTAGGTCAAATCTTCCCATCACTTATCAGGAGACTTTTTAAAAAAAAAAAAAAGAATTTAGCTATGTTGTGGAAGACTATAGTTTGAAAATGTGAGTAACAGAACTGTATTTTACACAAGTGGATAGTCGTTCAGAGTAAAGCAAGGTGGTGTTAAAGCTGTGTGAATCTATTTTACTCTTTGACGAGCTGAAAAATAAAGACTAAGTTCAGACTTTAAATGAGAGATCATCAAGGTGCGAAGCAACAACTTACAGTAAACCCACTAAAGCTCACTAAACCTTGTTACTCACTTGTAAGCACAGCACAGCATACAATAAATGAAAACCTATTGTAAATATGCAACGAATTACACAATAACTTGTAAAAGTTTTGACCTTTGCAAAACATACTGTATTACATTACAATCACAGACTCCAATATTGTGCTTTTATTTGACAAGCCTTCAGAAATACGGACTATGTGTGAAATAGAAGATAAAAGATGCATTGTTTTCTTATTTAGCATTGCAGCTAAGAATCAGAAAAATGCAACATACTATGTTTTTGCCAGTCTTGAACAGAAAAGATGTGCACAAAGGTGCTCTGGTCAAATGTAATTTTCTCGTATGGGTTCAAAATTATTTGTTAGTTGGAAAGTACAGCATATGACAGGTAAAACACTATTTCTATTTTGAAACATGGTGGTAGCAGCCTTTTGGTTTGTGGGTATTTTAACCAGAAATGACACTGGTGGGACTTTAAAATTGTTCAAACACGATCTCCATCTAATTCACTGAGCTTGAGGTTTTTTGTAAAGAAGAATGGGTGAACATTTTAGTCTCTGGATGTGCAAAGCTAGTAGGCGTACTCCAAATACTTGCAGATGTAATTGCAGCAAAAAGAGATCTTAAAAAATATTCAGTTCGCTTAAACATGTATGTTACCTTGCTAAAATAGTTACACATGTGCTGTATATTTTGGAAAAAAAATATGTTCTTTTAAAGTCAAATTTTATGTAGTACAGGAAGATCATCACCAAGGGTGAGCTGTCACTCTCAATCTGTGTTTGACTAATAGCACAGTGGTTTCCAAGATTTTGGCCTGACTGATAATGGTGGCTCACTGCTGATGTGAAGGTGAAGGATCCCCATGAGCGTCCACTCGTCTGCTGTTTGTCCTACAATAACTTTGACTGCATAACAAGGAGCAAAAGAGAACATCTTGTCCTACAAGTTTTTCGTCTGGAACTTTTGCAGTTTCATAACAAGCCTGTTGTCTTTTTATTCTGGCCTTTCAGACTAACAAACCAGCAACTCAAAAATGTGTCTTGAAAGAAATATAGCACTCAGTGGACAGTGTGGGAATAAAATATCCCTTTAGCTACGGACGGACCTTAGAAGGTAACATGATTTATTATGCTGAAAAGCACTGTCCAATTGCAGTAGCTGTTTGCAGAGCACATTACTAAAATCTATTTGACATTTATTGGAGTTCGTTGGTCCCTGGGGAGTTTGTTGTTTTTCACGTGTCACACTGTTTTTCAGCAGCCGTGCAATGCAGGGACACTGAGTTCTGGATGCTTTTGTGTGCTGCTCCATTTTCTCTTTTCTGCTTCCAACAGTTAGCTAACTGTTAGATAAATATGCATGTAGTACGTTTGTCATAATGTACTACATGCACAGTGTTCAAGTTTATCTGCCAGAAAATTATGCTAAACAATGGCTATGTATGGAAGGAGCAAAGACTAAACTGACACAATTTGTGGTTTCCTTAATCATTTTTCTCTGTGTGGCATGGTTTGTAGCCTTATGTTTCATCCATCAGGCAGGTAAAAATGGAAGTAATTAATCTGGAACTGTGTGCCGTTTCGATCCTACTGTTGCCCGTTTCTTTGGGACCGGGTGATAAATTGCCTTATTTTGGCACATAAACACAGGTCCTGTCTCCCAGTGAAGCTGGTTGCCAGAGGAAAGGTGGCACTGTGCACCAGGATTTATTGACAGCACATTTTTGAAAAATAGCTGTTGCTCCAAAAAACTGAAGTGAGATTACTGTTCTTGTAAAAGGTTTGGCAACTTAAATAAAGTGGTGATAAAACCCTCTGAATAAAAACAAACATATTTTTTCCTTTTGGGTATTTTGTGCTGTGTCACACATCTGATTGAACAATTAGTTTTTAACTGCTGCCGGGCAAGAAGCTAAAATTGATTTGTTGCAGCCATTTTAGATTTAAGAGATTTATGAGATTTATTCTGTTCTGCTAAATTAAATGTGATTTTCACAAGGTTTAATGGATGTAATCTTTAGTTAGGACTACATTTCTGGGGGAAAAAAAAAATCAGATGTCAGGTTTTCTATACAAAATTTAAAATAAAATATTGAATGTTTTCCTCAGTCAAATTTAGTTTTTATTGTATGACATTATGGACATTTGAGAACAACATATTGACCTTTAACTGCTTTATTTGTATTCATGACCTTATTATCTGAATGTTTTATGAATTTTGAAAGAAAACGATGCCTTCTAATTTTTGGAGTGTGGTAAAGGCCCACTTAACATTTCATTTATTGCATCTGCACTCAGACAGAAAAATATATAATTGTTGGACTACCCTGGGGTACAACTGTAACATAGACGGCCATTTCATTTAGCTATTCTCCAAGATGGAAATGACAGGAAAGCACACCATCCAAGTAGAGCATGCGTATATTGATCTTCTTATGTCAGGAAATTGCTATGTAAAAAACTACTCACCTAAACTTGGTTATATCAAAGCTTTCATGGATTTTTTAAGTCACCAAATCTGTTATATTATAAATCTAAGTCTTTTATTGCACCTGTTTATTGCATTAGCTCTTCAGCAAAACATCAAATTTGGCAAAGGCCTGGTAACTATGGAAACAGCTGAATCAAAACAAAAGACTTTGATTCAGCTGTTTTAGAGCAGGGATACATCTCAAACCTACAGGACTGCAACTCTCAAGGACGCTGGTGGGAGACGCCTGTTAGGGCATTAATCTTAATAATAACCCAGAATGTATCGCACCATTATTTGGCATGTTAAAGTTTCTGTCTTTGTATATAATGTGACCAGATTTAACAATCACATTACATTTAAAACTATTTGTTGAATACTATACTACTTTAACTGCACGTGCTGAGAATCAAGGTCAGTGTAGTCTTCCCCCGGGCCCGGACATTAGTGGTGGAGTGGAGCCTGGAGGGAGTTTGGAAGATGCCCGGGAGGATGAGGATGGAGACAAGGAGGAAGTGGGTCGAAGCGTGGCTGAAGCAGGTGGATCTGTGGTTGTTTGGCCTTTTGAAGGAGCTCTTGCGTGATGATTGGCTAGAGCGGAGCGACAATCTGGTGCTGGTTGGCTGAGGCGGAGGAATGGTAATTGATGATGCCAATAGGCTGAAGAGAGTCTCACAGCTTGAATTTACGCCTATAGGCTACATGACTTATAGATATATTTTGTTGCAAATCTGAAAAAAGTGGTGGATGTAACAACACCAGTTAAACTGCTTTTGAACCCTTTCATGCTTTTGAACCCTAATCTCCTCCTAGCTAACAATGCCCCATTAACCGAACTGGCAGAAGAGTCTGGGGGCCATTTAAAGCCTCTGAAATTGTTAAAGGGGCTTCATATAAACATATAAACTGACAAAAGATGCACCAGCTCAGACGACAGCAGAGGGTTTTCCTACGTCAAGAGAACAGCTTTCCATGAGTCAGCATGGATAAGAATCACCACCTGTATATTCTGGCATTTTTAAACATACAATTTTAATAAAAATAATACCTGAATATTTGATGAGCAACAATATCAATTCTCCCTCATCCTTGCTCCTGGTTTCTGTCAGAGCAATATGAAGTCAACATAATTATTTCTGCTAAATGTAAAAGACACAGTCAGCATTTTGTCTTAAGGAACTGGACAGCTGTGAATTAATTAAATCTTATTGTCACTTTTTGACACTTGCACAATAAATGCAAACAAACACCAATAAGACCCTAAATTTATAGTAAACAATATCTAGGCAGAGCGGTTGCTTATTAAACCTATAAGTTTTGTAAAACAGGCAAAACAAATAAAACAGAAAAAAACAACAAAGGGGACAGATTAAAAAAACAACAACATCAATAGTGGTGGAAATATACATGATGGGAAAAAGGATGGAAAAAAACCAAGACGCACTCGCTTGCTTCACAGTATAGAAAAAAAGTATTTCAGTCTCTGGATTTATATATCTATAAATGATTCAGGGGGGCTGGATCCAAATTACCCACCCCTTTTCTGCTAACTAACTAACTAACTAACTAACTAACTAACTAACTAACTAACTAACTAACTAACTAACTAACTAACTAACTAACTAAGCAGCCACTGGTTTCTATCTTCTCCCAGTTAAACCAGTTGAGCTCCATCAGTTCAAGTTTTACAGCAAAAGAAGAAAAACAGAAAAACTGTGATCAAATGTAAACCGATCCCTGGAACCGCTAGAGGTCAGTGAAGGTCAGTAGAGGTCAGTGAAGGTCAGTAGAGGTCAGTAGAGGTCGTGACCTCTAGAGGACTGTAGCTGTAGTGCGGTTGGTAGATCATCAGGTCGGGTCTCTCGATGTCCAGGATGGCTTTGTCTCTGGGCAGCGCCGCCAGGTCCTTGTAGCCGATGACGCCGTCCTCCACTCGGGCCTGCAGAGACGCATGGGGTCAGAGGTCAGAGACACTCGAGGTCAAGTCAAGGTCACCTGAAGGATGTTCCTCTGAGTCTCACCATGATGGCAGCGGCGGGCGATCCGGGAACGGCGGTCCCTCTGAGCGACAAGACGCTGCCAGGAGACGTCTGCGCCAACTGCTGCTCCGCATACAGAGGGACAGGAAGAGGTCAAAAGGTCAGCTGGAGGTCACCAGACTCCTCCCACTGAAAACACTCACCTTGGGCATCATCATGCCTGCTGATTGGTCAGTTCCTGAGGAGACACAGGCAGACAGCCAATTAAAACCACACAGAGAGAAACCAGACTGGAGGTTCTGGTTTTTAACTGGGAGGAACCTGAACCAGACTGGAGGTTCTGGTGGTTCTGCAGGAGGAGGATGGTGTCGGGTTTACAGGATCGGATCGTAAACTTCTGGATTTTGTCTCTGGTCAGATTATTTGTTTGGACTTGATCAGAACTCCCAGCATGCCCGGCTGCGGCGCCTCTTTGTGCGATGAGTCCAACAGACACAAAGGGACGGTTCCAGAAGGCCTGGCTGTGGGCGGGAAGAGGCATTCAGAACCGCCGGGTGTTTTTACCTCACAGAGAAAAGGCGGATCATCTCTGCATCAGGAGCTTCTCTGTTCTGTTTTCTGGGTCGATCAGCACCTGGAAACAGACACACCAGGAAAACTGGACTCAAACTCCAACCGTTTATCAACTCCAAACATCTGGTGCAGCAAATCAGCTACAGAAACAACAAACTGCGGTTCTGTTGGTACTTTTTAAAATGAAAATTAAACAAACATGATCACAGTAAACTTAAAGACCTTAAACTTACTGAATAAACTCTCCAGAAACAAACTTTAAGACAGAAAATGCCTGCAGTTTTCTCTGGAGTTTAATCAGAGCATCGTCAGCGCGCTCCAGCAGGGGGCGCCGCAGATTCCCACATCTGAGCCACATAGATCTGGCTGCAGAAAACTCCACCTAGAACAGCTGAGATTCTACATGGTGACTTTCTATGAGTTCAGATCTACAAAGCGCATCTAGAAATAAAGATCTGCTCCAGCTCTGAAGGATAAAATACTTTAATTTGCATCGTTTTCCATTAAATTTAATGTTTCTTCTTGTTTTTTTTCCCGTTGGGTTTAAAATAACAGTTTGATATGTTTTGGGTTCAGTTCATTCAAGACTAATAAATATTCAGTTTTTACTTTATTCAATTAAATATTTTAAATGATCAGGGACTGAAAAATATTTTGGATGTTTTTCAATGTAAAATGATACTTTATACCTGGATTTTGATTTTTTTTTTTCAGGTTTTGCTGATCAGGAGGTTTTAGATGAAACTGAATCTGGACATTCGGCTTTAAATAGTTTTAAATTCGTTAACAGTCAGAGACCGGACGTCAAACTGTGATTACTGGGCTGTAGAACCGACACTGATCATTGATCAGAATCCGGTCGGCTGATCAGACTCTCTAAATAATTGATACCTTAATGGTTTGCTGACAGCCAGACTGGGAGCTCTGGGAGTTGTGGTCACTTTCTGCAGCTGAAACCTTCATTCATGAAACTAAAGTCATTTATCATCATCAGGAGGAAATTTCTCAGTTTAAAAATCCTCAAATACGCCGATCAGACACGACATTTTGTTTTTGAGGTTTTGTGTAGGAAGATTTTAAATCTTAAATCTAAAAACTTAAAGACAGATGTGAAACTTTATTCAACAGAAAGTTTACAAAACAACCAAGTAAATTAGCAATTCAGTATTCATCTGGAAAAATGAAAGCTAAATGTGCTAAAGTGAAAATTTAAAAATTAGCTCTGTTATTAGCATATTAGCAGTAGCGTGTCCAATCTGAAAGCTTTTAGTAGCAGGAAAAGGGAATACCTGGAGGAAACTCACAACGAGAAGCTTTATGCCACAAGGTGGCTGTGCTAACTGCTAACAGCTAACCGCTAAATACTAACTGCAAACCACTAACAGTTAACCACTAACTGCTAACGACTGACCACTAACTGCTAACCGCTAATTGCTATTCACAAACAGCTAACAGCTAACCACTAACTGCTAACTGCAGGTCAAATTATGCTTCTTTCTACATTTTTAATCACGTTTGATTTTCTTCAGGAAATTAACAGCTGATTCATTTCTACAGAGGAGAACGAACAGCAGCAGAAAGTAAAACTGCCATCACCCAGAGGTCAACCAGAGGTCAACCAGAGGTCACCTAGAGGTCACCAGAGGTCAAATTTACTGTCTGAAACTTTAAAAATGAACTCACAGCTCATTCTGCTCTGACTCACTAATCAGCTGCTTCTCCACCTTTGACCCCGGCCTGCAGACAGGAAGTGATGCGTTCAGAGGAGGAAGAGGCGCCGCTCCGTCTAAGGAGAACAACCCGCTCCAGTCTGCCGGGTTCTGGTGATCGGATCGGTTCTGATCCATGAATGCAGATCTGTGCTCCTGTTCTCTGTGCGTCTATTTCAGGAAGCAGCTTCTTTTCCAGGAACCGGACGCTGTTGCTAGGCAACGAGCCAAAGATGAAATGGACACCAGAACGTCCCTCCCGGTTCTGCTGAGTGGGATGCTGCCGATCTGTCGGGTCAGCCGGGAATGCTGGGAGATGTCTGCCCGTTGCTAGGTTACCTCCCCGCGCCGTCCAATCAGCCGGCAGAATGATGCGACGCTGCCAGAGCCAGACCACCCTGAAGGGGTCACAGAGGCAGCGGGCCAGCCCCGCCCGCCTGTCACGCCCCGGACATTAAATCAAACACCCATCAGTCTGATTCTCTGGTTAACATGCAGGAAACTCCTGAATGCACCGTTGATGTTTGATGTTTATTTTTTCTTCCTTCATGTTTCATAAAAACCAGATGAAGTTTCAGGTTTCAGCTCCTGTTTTCTCACATTAACTCAGAGTTACTGACTGACATTAACTCAGAGTTACTGACTGACATTAACTCAGAGTTTACCGCCTGTTCATCTCCGTCTCTTTGTCTCCACACCAGCCGCTATAAATCACCTCGTTAGCATCGCTGTGGCGGTCGTTTGTGCCGGTCACTGACTTCCTGCCTAACATCACAGCCTGCTGGTGCTGCGTTCAGGGGCTGCTGGGAACTGTGACATTTGAAAGAAGATATGGCTGCATTAAGCAGATTAAAAGACAAAATAGCCAATAAATGAGGAGAAATATTGGACTTGTTCACTAAACTGTTCACTAAGATTTTCACTTTTATACTGTTTTAAAAGTATTAAATGTATGATTAGAAAATGATTTCTAGTCATTTTCTCTCTGGATTTCATGATTTTCTGCCTGTTTCTGTTCCAGTTCGATTCACATCAGAATCTCATTCAGTACGGTTCAGAATCGATTTAAAAAATCCCAAAATTTGTTTAAAAACAATAACAAAGCATGAAGCTGTCGGCCTCCATTTTGTATCATCGCTGCCATGGAGACGGTACTGGATGCTACTTGTGAGCAGAAATCCCCACAAACAGAGAAAAAACTACAAAATAAAAGAAACAGAGAGAATCCAAATATCTGGACGTTTTTCAGCTCATAGTGATTTTGGAACGTTGCTGGTGGGCGGAGTCACGCGACTTGTGGGCGGGGCAACGTGGCTGGTAGGCGGAGCCGCAGCCACGTCGCTCACAACTCTGGGCTGTGATTGGTCAGAAGTTTGTTTCTGTGTTTTATGCAGAAATGTTGATATTTCTCTTTAAATTGTTTGTTTACAGGACTCGGTTTGAACCGATTATGACGAATAAACGGGTTTCCTGTAACGGTGAGCTGCTCATTTAGCAGCATTGATTGGCAGCGCTAAGACCCGCCTCCTGGCAGAAATCATCCTGGATAATCATTTAAAAAATCAAATCAAATCGTGACCCAGTAAAAGACTCTGAGTATCAGAAGAAGCTGTGCTGGTTCTGGTCGGACCGGGTCCATCTCTGAGCTAATGAGCAGGAATCCCATCCGGATGGTTCAGGAATCTGAATCGATCAGGATCCCAGAATCCGACTGAATCCAGTGGATCCCAGATTTATTTAACGGTTTTAACAGCAGGATGAAGAACTGCAGCTCCTCTTCCTCCTCCTCCTCCTGCTGCAGTTTGCTGCAGTCTCATGTTGAACATGTGGAAGTGGGTCACAGACTGAAATCTGCTGAGTCACAGTTTGCCAAGTCATGATGCAGCAGAGCTGGAAGAAAAAACATTTTCTATCTGCTAACCCTAACCTTGAAGTTTGACAAATCCAGTTCAGATGAACCTCAGCTTCTGCATAGCAACGG
The DNA here is from genome assembly GCA_903066815.1 of Brachyrhaphis roseni. Taxonomy (NCBI): domain Eukaryota; kingdom Metazoa; phylum Chordata; class Actinopteri; order Cyprinodontiformes; family Poeciliidae; genus Brachyrhaphis; species Brachyrhaphis roseni. The sequence continues at coordinate 114,500 of CAEFZY010001613.1, forward strand.
CTGCTGGTTGCTAAGCAGACATTTTGTTATTATTGGATGCATTCAGGTTCACATTTGGTTTCGGGAAAAACTTCACTCAATCAGGAGTTCATTCTGAATCCACAGGACATCTGGAACTTCCTGACACCAGGAAGGTCAGTAAACGCACCACAAAGAGACCTGAGCCTTTCTGTCACGAGATAAAGCCTGGATTATACAGGGAACCTGAAGGCATCACCAGCTGTTCTCACTGAACTTGAAGGCATCACCAGCTGTTCCCACAATACCTGAAGGCATCACTATCTGTTCCTATGGAACCTGAATGCATCACTAGCTGTTCCCACTGAACATGAAGACACCACCAGCTGTTCCCATAGAACCCGAAGGCATCACCAGCTGTTCCCACTGAACTTGAAGGCATCACCAGCTGTTCTCAGAAAACCTGAAGGCATCACTATCTGTTCCTATGGAACCTGAATGCATCACTAGCTGTTCCTATGGAACCTGAAGGCATCACTAGCTGTTCCTATGGAACCTGAAGGCACCACCAGTTGTTCCCACAGAACCTGAATGCATCACCAGCTGTTCCCACAGAACCTGAATGCATCACCAGCTGTTCCCAATGAACCTGAAGGCATCACCAGCTGTTCCCATAGAACCTGAAGGCATCATTAGCTGTTCCCAATGAACCTGAAGGCATCACCAGCTGTTCCCACTGAACTTGAAGGCATCACCAGCTGTTCCCACAAAACCTGAAGGCATCACTATCTGTTCCTATGGAACCTGAATGCATCACTACCTGTTCCTATGGAACCTGAAGGCAACACCAGCTGATCCCATCGAACCTGAATGCATCACCAGTTGTTCCCTTGGAACCTGAAGAATAGAATAGAATAGAATTCAACTTTATTGTCATTGCACTGTCACAAGTACAAGCAACGAAATGTAGTTTGCATCTATCCAGAAGTGCTATACAGGATATAGATGTTTATTACAGGTGAACCAGATAGCAATAATGGTGTGGAGCTATAACAGTCCATGGTGTGTGTGTGTGTGTGTGTGTGTGTGTGTGTGTGTGTGTGTGTGTGTGTGTGTGAGAACAGTCCATATGTTGTAATTGATGTCAGGAGGCGTTCAGGAGCGTGACAGCTGTAGGAAAGAAGCTGTTCCGGTGCTTGGTGGTTCTGGTCCGTAGGCTTCTATAGCGCCTCCCAGAGGGCAGGAGGGAAAAAAGTGTGTGTGCCGGGTGATTGATGTCCTTGGTGAACAGCTGGCACCATCAGCTGTTCCCATAAAACCTGATGGCATCACTATCTGTTCCTATGGAACATGAAGGCATCACTAGCTGTTCCTATGGAACCTGAAGGCATCACTAGCTGTGAGTTTTAGCTTCATATCATGGTGCATTCACTGAACCTCAGAAAGCAGAAACCATACTCCTTTTCTGTCCTGTCAAATCAATACCATAATTGTCTATTTCTGATGTCCAATTTGTTCCTGAAAGCACCACAGGTCCTCCATCAGTCTCATTAAGGTGGAACAAAAGCAGCAGTTTATAATGTTTGGTCATTTTAATTTAATTATACTTTTTCTGTCGGTGTTTGAAGGCAGCATGCGACAGATTTTTATGTTTTAAAATTTTTTTATTTGGAGGTAAAAATCAAATCTGAGGCTTCCATGTTTTTATGGTATTGGAATAATTTTATTTCTTTAATGAATATAAAATCTTAATCTTAATAAACACTGAAAGATGAAACGAAGTTCAGCTTCAGCCTGAAGTTTGTTTTCTGGGAATTTATGAAATCACAAGAACTGAGCTGATGCCCACTGTGTGTGTGTGTGTGTGTGTGGGTGTGTGTGGGTGTGGGGGGGGGGGGGTGTCCTGTCTCTTATCTCAGCCCACAGCTGAAGCGACCACGCCCAGCCTCTCAGTACCGGCTGCTCTCATTGGTCGACACAGATGTCAGCGTCTTCCAGCCGTTGGTTCTGATTGACAGGAAGTTTTTGTTGTTGTTTTTTCAGGAAGTCAAAGTTTTTTTGTTGTTGATTTTCTTTCCTCCAGCAGCTAAAAGTTGACAGGAAACGTTTTCTCTTCGTTTTTACATTAACCCTCTCAGAATCAAATTAAGTTGTAGTTGCAGGAAAAATCTGATATTTGGAGAAAATGGGGGTAGTAATGGGGTAGTAATATACAATTCAGGTTTTTTGAGAGAGACATTTAAACAGCATTTAGCTGTTGCAAATCTGCATCATCTGCCTGGAGACGGTTAAAACATAAAAATTTGAGAATTTTTTTTTTTTCTGTTTTTCTGAAACATTTGAGTTTTTCCACTGAAATGCTGATGAAGTTTAATCAAACTGACCTCCTTCTCGCTGTCCAGCTGTTGATGAGCTCGGTTGCCATGGCAACAGCAGCTGGATCAAGCAGGATTTGAGTCAGACTGAGACAATCTGTCAGATCAGATCCTGGTTTGTTTCATCTGGTTTTTAATCCCGTCTTCATTTCCATCTCAACAGTTTTTCCTTTTGTCCATACTCTGTCTTTTCTCCTCGCTCTTCTTGTCTCTTCCTCTCACATGCTTCCTAAATCTGCCTCCTGCTTCCTTCCTGTTTCATTCCTCAGACCTTCCTGTTTTCCTTTCAAACCGTTTCCTCTCTAACTTCCTCCTTTCTTCTCCTCGCTCCCTGTTTCCTCTCTACGGTTCCTCGTGTCTCTGGTTTCCTGACGGACCTGAAGGTGTCTATCACCTCAACTTAACATTCCTGCAGCAGAGCCGGACCCCGCTGGGCCTCGCCGGGTCCCAGGCCCCCTTGGCCCCCCGCTGCGCTCTCAGATAAGAGCCCAGGCTGCTGCAGCAACACGTCGGTTATTTCTGGAGTTTTATCTGATCTGGAGCAAAAACAAGTCCCAGAACCGGAACCACAAACAGCTGAACCTGCTTTTATCTCAACCTTTGACCTCCAGACGAACCGAATCTGAACATTTCTGCTGAAAAACAAAAAGTTTCAAGACGTTTTAAAGGTTTAAAGACTCTGAGTTTGGATTTTTAAAAACAGAAGCAGGAGGAGAAACTCCAGTCAGAATCAAATCTTTATAATTCAAAGGTTTAGATTTTCTGAAGAAATGTTTGATTTAGCAAAAATCAATTAAACATCAGATAAATATTTACAGTGTAGATTAAGAATTAATTAATTAACATTAACATTAGAGTGGATAAGCAGGAAGGGCAGAGAAAAGTATCCTGTATATATTCAGGATGGATGGATGGATGGATGGATGGATGGATGGATGGATGGATGGATGGATGGATGGATGGATGGATGGATGGAT